>PVKE010000263.1:95539-169595 GCA_004027555.1 Craseonycteris thonglongyai | reverse complement strand
GGGGGGGGGGGGGGGGGGGGGGGGGGGGGGGGGGGGGGGGGGGGGGGGGGGGGGGGGGGGCTGGAGCTGCGCGTGGCGGGAGTGGAGGAGCGGCGGAGGCATCGTCGTGCCTCTGCTGCCCCCTGGAGGGGCCTGGGCAGCGGCTCCCGCCCCGGCTTGGCGCCTGCCCTGGGCCTGGGGCGAGGCTGCCGCTCCAGGCCTTGGTCCCGGTGGAGGAGGGTGGTGACACAGGCGGGCAGTGTGCCCTTACCCCGTGGAGAACAGGCAAGGACAGTGCCTCCCCAGCTGTCAGAGTTCTCCTGGGAGTGAACTCGGAAAGGGGAAGAGGTCCTCTGGGGAGTTAAGGGAGGTGAGGGGCCCCCACGGGGCGGTAGAGCACCCAGCAGGGGGAAGGCTCCTCTGGGAAGCCCAAGAGCCTCCAGAGACCAGCTTCTTCTCGCTGGGACCCCCACCGGCGAGACGTGGGCTGGATAAATTATGGTTTAAAGTTGTGGGAGGGGATGCTGGGGTAGCTCAGGGGTCTGGGGTTCGATGCCCAGCTGGTGCAAACCCATGCGCTGAACTGTGGTACAACTGGGCCTCCTGGGGTGGCAGCGAAGGTTCTCTCCTCGCAGGCAGGTTCCGTCCCCACCCCGCGGCCCGCATCCACCTGTGTGGGATGAAACTATGTCACAACTAATGAGGCACAACTATGGAGACTGCTCCGGGTCTTCCGCTTCTCTTTCCCTGTCTCTCCCTGTCCTCTCAAAACAATAAAATAAATCTAAAAATGTTATGGGAGATTATGTGGCCTGTAAAAATGGCTCTGTAAGGTGATGCTCCTCAAACTGTTTGGGGCTCACGAACCCTCTGGGGGAGCTTAGGAAAATGCACATTCTGATTCAGCGGGACTGAGACGGGGCCTGAGACTGCATTTCTCACAGACCCCCAGATGCCTGTGTTGCTGCCTTAGGACCACACTGTGAGCAGCAAGAGTGTAAGGAATTGTGTACTGACACGGCAAAGTGCAAGAACAGTCTCATATTTTATTTATTTATTTATTTATTTTTATTTTTGACAGAGAGAGAGAGAGAGAGAGAGAGAGATACAGAGACAGAGAGAGAACTGAACTGGGGGAGCTCCCAGTTCAGCATATGGTTCTGCACGGGCCGGGGCCGGGGCCGGGATTCGATCCCCGGTCCCCAGTACTGCAAAGTGAGCGCTTAACCCACTGAGCCATCCCGGCTTCCCCGATCATGATTCCATTTTTTTAAAAAAAATATATCTTTATTTATTTTGACAGAGAGAGAGAGAGAGAGAGAGAGAGATACAGAGACAGAGAGAGAACTGAACTGGGGGAGCTCCCAGTTCAGCATATGGGTCCACACGGGGCGGGGCCGGGATTTGATCCCCGGTCCCTGGCACTGCAAAGTGAGTGCTTAGCCCAGTGAGCCATCCCGGCTTCCCTCATATTTTTTTTAAATGTGTGTTTTACACAAACACATAAATGCATACACACACAGAGGAAAAAATGCACCAACTACATTTTTCTCTAGGAGATGAGATTACAAGTGATATTAATTTTCTACCTTTTTGCTTGTCTCTATATTCTGAATTTCCTTTAATAAACATATACTCCTATTATAAGAAAAAAGATTCTCTCAAAACGTCTGAAGTTATGTATTTTAAAAAGAGAATTCAAGAAGAAGATCACAGATTTTCCTCAACTGGATTAGTTGCTCTTCCTGGTCTTGTACGCACCAGAGTATCTATTTATACCAGACATGTCCAACCTACGGCCTAGGGCAGCTTTGAATGCAGCCCAACATAAATTCTTAAAATGTAAGATTTTGTTGCGACCTTTTTTCTTTCCTTTTTTTAGCTCATTAGCTATTGTTAGTGTTGATGTATTTTGTGTGTGGCCCAAGACAATTCTTCTCCCAGTGTGGCCCAGGGATGCTGATTTACCCTCTGCATGGAAAGGAGGTCCTCAGGCACCTGGGCTCACCTTTGTCCTGTTAGAGCTTAATACAGACCCTCAATAAACGTGTGCTCACCTGAATGAGCGTACAGAACAAGGTCCCATTGGGGTAAATTGGGTTATGGAAAACTCTAAGAGCATGTTTAAATTGCAGTGTGAAAGTAAAATTTTCTTGGTGGCTATTTCCTAAACTGCTTGTAACATGTGGGATGGCAGGGCCTAGAGAGCTTTGTCTATGAATGTATAACTCTTTTCATTTATATGTTATCTGGTCATTTATACTTCCTAATTGATCATCTCATTTAATCCTCTGAGATAAGTGCACTCATCTCCCTTTTATAGAAGAAACTGAACCCCAGAGAGTGGAGTAAACTTGCTAGTTTACTCAACAGCTAGTTGGCCAACAGCTAGTAACAGGCAGAGTACTGGGCTTTTTAACCTAGAATGTCTGACTCTAGAGTCTAATTTCTTACTGAGATGGACTACACCTCACAAGCTGCTGGGCTCAAGTTCAGAAACCTACCCTCCCAGTTCATGTGCGTCCCTGTCTCTGGAACTGTCTCCTTGCGTGTGAGCCTTGGGGTGATGAAACCTCCATAGCACAGCTCAGGCTGCATTGAGGGGAGTGATGTGGGCTCACTTGGAGCGGAGCGGGGTACCAGAATGGTGATGATGAGTTTGTTTAAAAGAAGGCCTGATAATATGCAAATGAATCTAGAAACTGATTACTGGGAATTAACTCAGTATCCTTGAGATAATTTTTTTTCATCTTTGGACTTCTTTAAAAAAGAAGAAACACTTTTATTATGTTTTCCCCTACCTTTGAAAAGATTTAGTCTAGCAAACAAATTGCATTTCTTAACTAATTATTGGCTCTCATCTTTTATTAATCAAAGTTATTTGTAATTGCCACAGCTTCTAATTAACATGAAATATAAATACCACATTGAGCAACGGCAGTTCTATAAAAAAAACGGAATTTGGCATTTTAGTTGGCCTGTGCAGCTTTATTAGAAGTAAATGCTTAATTGTTGTTAAGCCTTTTTAAATAGTGAAAAAGACCCGTGAACCTCCTAAGAATTTATCCCAAAGAAACTATTTAAATTGCAGGAGGAAAAAAAATGTACATACAAAGATGTTCATTGCGTTATTTATGGTAACTTAAACAGTAGAAGCACATTACATATTCATTTGTAAATAAATTAGGGCACATTTGCATGTTTGCACAATGGCATATATTGCAGCCATTAAAAGTTCTGATCAGCCTTTGAGTAGAGAAAATTTCCTATGCAGGTCACCAAACCCAGAAGCTATTAAGGAAAAGCTGACAGATTTGACACTATAAATATTAAAAAGGCTTGTCCTTGAAAGACATCATAAACAAAGTGAAAATATGAGTGAAAAACTGAGATAAAATATGCAGGAACAATATTAACCCCGTGTAATTTTATTTTCCCCATGAATCATGTTCCCATTCAGCTTCCCTTCTCCAAGGCTGAGCCATGAACCTCCCTCAGTGCCCAGGGGAAAAGGGGCAGGGACTGCTTGGAACAGAGAGGCCCTGGGAAGACGACGAGGCTCAGTGCTGGCTTCCTTCAACCCACTAGCAAGACAAGGCTCTCGAACGCGAGCCTCTGTAGAGAAAAGGAATGATTTATCCTGAAGCTTGCCCTTTACTAGGATCAAAGACCAACCTTGGTGGACTTGATCATGAATACCTACACAGGGAGAACTGCTACCAAGAGGAAGTGGGAAAAATGACCACCCCTTCCCCTGGGAGGATTATGGGAAGAAGAGAAAAATGGGGCCAGGAGAAGCAGTTGGTGAGCGCTGGGTGTCCACCTGAAGTTCTGGATAGGAAAATCGAAGGAAACAGCAAAAGCAGGAGAGCAAAAGCAAAAGCACGGCTACAGAAATCAGAGGAGCCACAGGGCAGCACAAGGACCTGTACTCAGGAGGTTAGGCCCCTCGTCACCTTCAGCGTGGGACCACAGCATGTCCCCCAACACCAGCTCAGAGAATTAGAGGAGGAGGCTCAGAGTTAAAACAGTGGATAGGGCAACTGTAACAAAAAGATCCCCAAATAGGGCGATTTAAACAGTAGAAGCTGGCTTCTCTCTCAGATGAAAGTCCAGGTGAGCAGTGCAGGTCTGTATGGCAGCTTGAAGTCAGGCCTGAAGTTCCTTCTAGCTTGTCGCTCTGCTATTGTCAACATGTGACTTCTATCTCATGTCTAAACACATCCATTCTAGCTCCTGCCATCATGTATGCATTCCAGATAGCGGGACAAGGGAAAACAGTAAGTCAGAGGCACACCCCTGTCCATTCCTTAGAAGGGCATGAATTCATGCACATCACATGTGTGTATATACACTGTTGTCCAGAACTAGGTGACAGTACTAAACCAAGCTGCAAGGGAGGCTGTGAAAACCTTCTGCTGGGGAGCAACCCAAATATCCATATATTTCACCCACAAAACACATCTTTGGGTGCTGCAGGGTCCTCTTCCATGTGTCCAGATGAGACTCTGTTTCTAGTGACCTATATCCCCCCACCTCTGATCACCCATGGAGAAGGAACAGGATGATTGATAAAAACTGCCATTCAGAAAAGGGAAGAATGGAAAACACACAGTAGTCATTAGTCCACAGCAATTAAAAAATCCTACCGCACAGGGGGTTATAAACACTGCCTTCCCTGGCAGTGGAGTTAGTGCCTTGGTTTGTACACCTGGTAGTCACTTGCTGGTTGACCCCAGAGAAGACAGGTTAGTTTGGGGGAGATTATTCCTCATCTGTTTTGCTCCATGACATCAAGGGAGGTCGTAGATTTCACAACCGGCTTCCTCCAGTACCTTTTGTGGGCTTAGAAGTTACTGTAGGAGTCAAAACAATCACAGGCTTTTTCAGGCCACACTTACAGTTTTTTTGTTTGTCTGTTTGTTTGTTTTTGTTGTTTTCTTTTGACAATAAAATTCCTTCCAAGAGTCAGTAGTCTTCCAGTTCATTCATTTCCTGTTAGTGCCATGTGCAAGTCACTATAGTCAAAGTTCTTCTTTAGGTATGGTTTTTACACAAGAAAATTATGTTCTTTAATTTACTGTTTTTTGACTCTGCCCCATTTGATCTAGAAGGCCATTAAATTGCTAGTGGATCTTATTGACTCTCAGGTTTGGTCTGTTTTGGTTTTGTCTTTAGTCCTAAAGAATCGTTCCTTACTCCTAACTATAGATTGGTTGGCACACCTCTATCTTCCAAGACTGTGCAAACCCTGATATTCCCATTCAGCTCTTTGCCCCATAGCAGCCACTTTCTTCTAGGCTTCATGATGTGCTACCTGAACTTGCTCAGCCAAGCCATCAGGCCAGGAAGAACCACTGGAGAATCCCAGTGTGGACTTTCTGGCACTCTTACCCCCCATGCAGCTCCCTCATCTTTGTTGTTTTGCTGAAATCTCTAGCCAATTTAGCATCCCTAAATTTGTGCCTTTTCAGTGCAGCAAGATTGCTATGCTGTGTGTAAACATCATCTCCCTGCATAATGTTGCAAAAAGTGCCTCCAGAAAGAAAGCCAGGGCCAGTGTGGGGGTCCCCTCATGTGTTTCCTTTCTCTCAAGCATCATGGTCTGGTACTGCTTCTTGTGAGATGCCTCAAAACAGTTTCCTCAAATATTTTGTTTAGTTTTATAGTTGTTTATGGTGGTAGTGGTGGGAATCTGGTATCATTTACTCTGTCAGGGATAGAATAGAAATCCCTTTCTTCTTTAGAGAATTTTATTTGGATCCACAGCTGTCCAGGGAACTGACCCCTAGAAAAATGAGCAGAAGCAATATAGTGAGCTTCTACTTCTCTCTGTCTTTTTTTCTACTTCTAGACTTTCATATGTTGCTGGGGGGCAATGTAAAATGTTACCACTATTTTGGAAATTTTGTTTTGCAGTTTCTTACATAAAGGTAAACATATACCTATCTTATGACCCAGGGTAGTAGGCAGAACAATATCCCCCAGGAAGATGTCCACATTCTAATCTCTGGCACCTGTGACTATGTTACATTATGTGGCAAAAGGGACCTTGCAAATGTGTTGAATTATAATTTTTTGACTGAGAAATTATACCAGATTATCCGGGGGGGCTCAATGTAATCACTAAGATCCATAAAAGAGGAAGGGGGAGGTCGGAATGATGCAACGTGAGAGGGATTGACTCCCTGTGAGGCTCTGAAGATGGAGAAAGGGGACCGTGAGCTGAGGAACATGGGCAGCTTCTAGAAATGGAAAAAATATTGGGGAAGCCGGGATGGCTCAGTGGGTTAAGCGCTCACTTTGCAGCGCTGGGGACCAGGGATCGAATCCTGGCCCCAGCCCATGCGGAACCATATGCTGAACTGGGAGTTCCCCCAGTTCAGTTCTCTCTTTGTCTCTGTATCTCTCTCTCTCTTTCTGTCAAAAATAAATAAACAAAAAATATATATTTATAGAAATGGAAAAATATATAGAAATATATTAATCCTTGTTATGGACTGAACTGTGTCCTTTAACAATTCATATGATGAAGCCCTTATCCCCAGTGGGATAGTATTTGGCGAGAAGATGTTTAGGAGGTAGTTAGATGAGGTCATAAGAGTGGGACCTTCATGATGGCATTAGTGCCCTTGAAAGAAGAGGCACCAGAGACGTCTCCCCCACTCCCACCTCCAGCCCTACCCTCCACCTCCCACCCCCACCATAGTGAGCACACACAGAGAAGGTAGCTAGCTATTTGCAAGCTGGAAAGAAAACTCTCATCAGAACCTGACTGTGTTGACACTCTGAGCTCAACCTTTCAGTTTCCATAACAGCGAGAAAATACATTTCTGTCATTTAAATAGCCCGTTAATGGTATTTTGTTACAGCAGCCTGTGCTGACTGAGACACCCGTAGGGCCTCTGGAGAGGGAGGCAGTTCTGACCATACCTTGATTAAGCCCCGTGAGACCAATGTCAGACTTCTGACCTACAGAACAATAAAATAAGAAATTGGCATTGTTTTAAGCCTCTAAGCTTGTGGTAGTTTGTGACAGCAGCAATAGAAAACTAATACACCCAGGGATTGTTCTTCTTCTAGATATTTATGTAAGAGAAATTAAAATATTTATAATAGTTGTGTGTGAATATTTGTAGCAGCTTTTTCACAATAGTAAAAACCTAGAAATTACACAAATGTCCATCAGTAGGGGAATGAATAACAAAGTGTGGCATATTAGTTAAGTGGGATACAATTTGACAATTAGAAAAGAATGACTATATGCCACCAGATTTTGCAACCTAGAAGAAATGGACAAGTTTTTAGAAACATATAGTCTACCTAGACTGAATGAAGAAGAACTGGATAACCTAAACAAACCAATCAACAGTAAGGAAATTGAAACAATCATCCAAAACCTTCCCCAAAGCAAGAGTCCAGGACCAGATGGTCTCACTAACGGGTTTTACCAGGCATTCAAAGAGGAACTAACATGTATCTTTTTCAAACTTTTCCAAGAAATTGAAGAAGAGGCAATACTTCCCAACTTATTCTATGAGGCCAACATTACCCTTATACCAAAGCCTGGCAAGGACATCACAATAAAGGAAAACTATAGACCAATATCTCTGATGAACACCGATACAAAAACCCTAAACAAAATACTAGCAAATAGAATACAACAATGCAGTAAAAAGATTATACATCACCATCAAGTGGGATTCTTCTCAGGGGCACAAGGATGGTTCAACACACACAAATTGATCACTGTGATACACCACATAAACAAAATTAAAGATAAAAACCATATAATTATTTCAATTGATGCAGAAAAAGCATTTAACAAGATACCACATCCATTTATAATCAAAACACTTAACAAAATGGGTATAGAAGGAAAATACCTCAACATAATAAAGGCCATATATGACAAACCCTCAGCGAATGTCATACTAAATAGGGAAAAACTGAAACCTTTTCTTCTAAAATCAGAAACGAGACAGGAATATCCCTGTCACCACTGCTAGTCAACATAGTGGTGGAAGTCCTAGCTAGAGCCATTGGGCAGGAAAAAGAAATAAAAGGCATTCAAATTGGAAATGAAGAAGTTAAACTGTCACTTTTTGCAGACGATATGATCCTTTATATAGAAAACCCCAAAGACTCCACCAGAAAACGGTTAGAAATAATAAATGAATACAGTAAAGTTGCAGGATACAAAATCAATGTACAAAAATCACAGCTTTTTTAATACACAAACAATGAAACTTCAGAAAAAGAAATAAGAAAAATGATACCGTTTGCAATCAAAACAAAAATAAAATACTTAGAAATAAACTTAACAAAGAACGTGAAGGACTTATACATGGAAAACTATAAGACACTATTAAAAGAAACTGAGGAAGATACAAAAAGATGGAAGGATAGTTCATGTTCATGGATTGGAAGAATCAACATAGTTAAAATGGCCTTATTACCCAAAGAAATATATAGATTTAATGCAATTCCCATCAAAGTCCCACAGACATTTTTTCAAGAAATAGATAAAAAAGTTATGAGATTCATATGAAACCACAAAAGGCCCCGAATTGTCAAAGCAATCCTCTGAAAAAAAAAAAAAAAGGCTGGAGGCATTACACTCCCTGACTTCAGTCTATACTACAAAGCGTCAATTATCAGAACAGCTTGGTATTGGCAGAAAAGCAGACATACAGACCAATGGGACAGAATAAAAAACCCAAAAATAAACCCACAAATATATGGACAGATAATCTTTGACAAAGGAGCAAAATATATAAAAAGGGGAAAAGAAAGCCTCTTCAGTAAATGGTGCTGGGAAAATTGGAAAACCACATGCAAAAGAATGAATCTGGACTGTGAACTTTCACCATACACCAAAATTAACTCAAAGTGGATTAAGGACCTCCACATAAGATCCCAAACTATAAAGTGCAAGAAGGCATTGGTACTAAACTTATAGACCTTGGGCTCAGAGAGCACTTTATGAACTTGACCCCATAGGCAAGGGAAGTAAAAGCAAAAATAAATGAATGGGATTATATCAAACTTAAAAGCTTCTACACAGCAAAGGACATCATCAACAAAGTAAAAAGAAAACCAACCAAAGGAAGAAAATATTTGCAAACAATGCCTCTGATAAGGGACTAATATCTAAAATATATAAAGAACTCATACAGCTCAACAACAAAAAAACAAATGATCCAATTAAAAAATGGGAAGAAGAACTAAACAGGCACTTCTCTCCTGAAGAAATACAGCCAACAGATACATGAAAAAATGCTCAGCATCTCTAGCAGTTAGGGAAATGCAAATTAAAACCACCATGAGATACCATCTCACACCTGTTAGAATGGCTATAATCAACAAGACAAGGGGATAACAAGTGCTGGAGAGGCTGTGGAGAAAAAGAAACCCTCATGCACTGCTGGTGGGAATGTAAATTGGTACAACCACTATGGAAGGCAGTGTGGAGATTCCTCAAAAAACTAGGAATGGAATTGCCATATGACCCAGCAATCCCTCTCCTGGGTATCTACTCAAAAAACCTGAAAACCTTAATCCCCAAAGATACATGTACCCCAATGTTCATTGCAGCACTGTTCACAGTGGCCAAATTGTGGAATCAATCAAAGTGTCCTCTGATAGATGTCTGGATAAAGAAGTTGTGGTACATTTATACAATGGAATAACTACTCAGCAATAAGAAAAGACGAAATATAGCAATTTGTGACAACATGGACAGACCTTGAGAGCATCTTATTAAGCAAAATAAGTCAGAATGAAAGAATCAAGAAACATATGACCTCACTTATAGGTGGACCATAAAACTGAAAGGAACAAAGAAACAAAGACATGAACACAGTCAATAGTTTAGTGGTTACCTGGGGGAGTGGGGGGAAGGGGTGGGAGAGATGGGGGGGGGAGTAGGGAGGGGAATCAAATATAAGGTGATGGAAGGTGAGCTGATTCTGGGTGGTGAGCACATAATGCGATGTAGAATTGTACACCTGGAAACAATGTAATTAATATCAATTAATGTCACCCAAATAAATTTAACAAAAATAATAATAATAAAAAAATACTAGGAATGAGATTCACATTAAGAGAACAACATTTCAGCACCAGGGCAAGGCTTTTGGCCTCATGCCTTTAAATAGCTGGCCTTCTAAGTTCTAACTGTCTGAGTCCCGTTCTATGATTTAAAACAACTTCTGAGATCTGTTGGAGTCAGTAGCAAAGACCTTCCTTCATAGTTAGTCCATTAAAAAATTGACAAAAAGATCTGAGAGGAAGTAAATGAAACACCTGAAACTATGTTGGGAGGGTTGGGTGAGAAATGAAGCATCAATCAGAATGTTGCATGAGAAAAGATGTAAGTAATGTGAGAAGGGAAAAATGAAACCTGAAAAAGATTTTGTAATATATGAGAAAAACAAAATTAACTCCCACAGTTCCCCAAGTGGCCTTTCAATAAGAACTGGGCAGGCCAAAAGAAACTTAAATATCTGGGCCATACCCATAGCGGCTGTACTAGAATCCAGTTAGAAACAGTCTAATATAGAATGGCCACAACAGGAAAAGAGACAACTTATAAGCAGGGGCCAGGAACAGCAGTGTGTTGTTGGAGCTGCAGTCTCTTCTCACCCCTGGGTCATCTCTGTTGTTCACAGCAGAGGGAACACATTTTTTGTTTTCTTTGTCTGACCAGGGTCATATGCAAAACACAGACATACATATTCAAAATGGTACTTACCATGCCTCAAAAGTAGCACTATTTACGCCTGCCTTCTTTCCAATAGATTTGTGGAAAGAGCACTACAACCACATTAAGTAATTTTATGACCATGTTTAAAAAAAACATGAGATTTTACACTCGCTACTATTAAATTTAAAAAAAGAAAAAGATTGAACTACTGATATATGCGGCAACATGCAAGAATCTCAAAAACAGTAACTGAAAGAAATCAGACACGAATGAGTCCATAATGTGTGATTCCATTCATATAGTGTTCAAGAAGGGACAAGACTAATTTATGATGATAGCAATTGGAATGGTCATTGCCCATGGGGGTTGGACACAAGAGAATTTTCTAGGGGGATGAGCATAGTCTACATTTTGATTAGTGAGGTTGGTTAGATAGAAGTAAAAATTCATGAAAACCTCTTGTTTTATACATTTGACATCTTTGCATTTCATGGTACTTAAGTTTTCCCTAATTAAAGAAACAGAAAGGAAAAACAAATATTGAGGGGATAGCTCACAGTTTCTGGCACATCTTTTACATATCTTATATTTTTTCACGTAACATAAAGACACTCCTTTGTGCAGTAATAATGTTTGCTGCTGTGATTGATGAATCCCCAAATCCCACTTCTTTTTTTTTTAATTTGTTTTGACAGAGACAGAGAGAGAGACAGACAGAAGGGGGAGGACCCAGAGCAGTCTCCATAATTGTATGTCATCAGTTTTCAACATGGTTTTGTTCCACACAAGTGGATGGGGGTCGCACAGGGCGGGAACTGGGCTGGGGGCCTCCCACATGGGAAGCACTCCCCAGTTCAGCATATGTATCTGCATGGGCCGGGCCAGGATTCGATCCTCAGGTCCCAGGGCTGTAAAGTGAGTGCTTAACCCGCTGAGCCATCCCAGCTTTCCCAAATCCCACTTCTTAACACAAAAATGTTTCTTATTTGCCTGGAGCCCAATATGAATGGATGATCATGACCTGTAGGCGTTTTTCCTCCAAGTGGTGATTTAAGAATCTGTCCTGGCCACCGCCATCTCTATAGCATGGCTTCCAAAGTCATTGCATTTGTCTGCATCAAGCTAGCAGCAGGGTTAATGCTTAGAGACCATGCCCAAGGGGTTTCAATGGGCCAGGCCTGGCAAAGACATCATTTCTGCTCTCACTCTGTTGACTTGAATTTAGTCACATAGCCACACCTAACCCAAAGGGAGGCTGGTGATTGTAGTCTAGCCAGGAGCCCTAGAAAAAGATGAAAAAGATTTGATAATAAGTTAGCAGTCTCTATTACACACTATTAAAATCTCATATGTTAGTAAAATCTCCTATTAGCTAACGTGTTAAATATTTACCATTCACGAGCAACTGTCCGAAGAGCTTTACAATCATCAGCAACTCTGAGGTACATGCTAGTTTAATACCCATTTTATAAGTGAGGAAACAGCTATGAAGAAATTGAATGAGCTGCCCAAGTCATGCAGCTCATTGGAGGTGGAGCCGGAGCAGGTGGCCACGATCATGACTTTATGCTGCATCCATTTAAAGATTGCATAATATTCCAAACATTTGGATGAGCAGAATTATATTATACTTAATTCTCATATTGTTAGGATTTAGATTATATATCCATCGGGGCTCTGCAAGTGATGCATTACTGAACATCTTAAAGTGTTTTTCTTCTCTACATTATGGATCGATTCTTTAGGATTAATTCTTTTTTACATTTTAAAGTTTGCTAAATTAGGCAGACAAGACTCTGCTTCCTCTCTGAATTAGGCACTGCATACAAATGACCTCATTATTGACAAGACATTCATCATTGGATGTTAATTGTTTTGGTTCAGCTCTCTCGGTTTGCAAATTATTCTCTACAGAATATTAATCTGCTTTGGTTGATATTTGGCGCTGAAAACACTTGAGTAGATAGGCAGTTCCTGACTTTATACAATAGAGACATGAATTTTTCATTGGAAAAGATCTCACAGCCTATCTGGTCTAATTCTTTAGCTGATGGAAAAAGATAGTTCTAAAAATGATGGGACAAAATTAGAAATTTTAGAACTTGAGTCACATTTGGTACTTACTAGGGGAGCTTGCTCTCAGAGGCTATGAAAAAATGCTGCAGGAAGGGAAAATTTAGCTTGAGAACAATTAGTGGCCATTAAAGTCAAGATGCAAAAGGGACCAAACTTCAAGCTGACAAACTGGAGCTCAGCTTTGAAAATGATTTGGCTGTTACAAAATAACAACATTTACTGAGTCTTACTATGCCTTGAACACAATGCCCCGCACTTTACTTACTTTTCCTGATATACTCCTTGCAGCAAACCTATTGGGCGTATTTTGTTAATATCCCTGTTGAGGGCATGAGGGCCTGGAGAGGTTAAATACGAATCTGTGACTTTTAAAAGCAGAAAATCACCCCCAACAAACAGCTCATGGAACTTCATTAACACTGCCTATATCTTTTTAGATTCTTTGTTTGCCAGGTCAAGGTGGAATGGGTATTTCACTCAAGCAGATAATTCCCAAATCCTAAACTTCTCTTAGTTTCTCAGGTTAAAAAAAAAAAAAGAAAAGAAAAGAAAAGAAGGAGGTGGGCGTGAATAGGATAGAAATTTAGTATGGTAAAAATCTACCATAAGCTTTCTTGAACTCAGAGTGGGAGGGTGGACTGCTAATGTTGATTGATTGGTTGATGACCTTTAGAGACCTGTTGACCCACCAGGAAGTCTATTGTAGAGTTTCAGTTCTCTGTCACTTGCTGATTCCCTATTTCAAAGCTCCCCTACCAGGTGTCTGGGGACCCCTCACTCCTTCCTTTTTTTCCCTTTTTCTTCTCCCACAGCCTCTTCTTAGGCTTTCCCAGGCCCAGCCTTCCCTGCCTCTTGGTCCTTCTCTGTCATTCAAGCCATAACCCTGTGAAATCTTGAACTTCTCAGAAGGAAGAGGCTGGTTTCCAACAGCTTCCATCTGTTTAAATGAGAAATTCCTTCTCCCATCCCAAGGCTCCCTTTCATCTGGCAGAAAAATGTGTGTCTCTGGGGCTGTCTACTCCCAGGGTGACTGTCCTTCAGTCTCAGGTACCACCTGAGGCTGAGCTCTTGCTCAGAGAGGGCGGATGGGAGGCAGGTTTCAGGGATGAGGAGAGAGGGGTTCTTCCTGGTTCTCCTGTGGGCGCTGCGTGGAGCTGGGGATAGTCAGACACTGGATGAGGGCTTGGTGTGATGATAATCCTCAACGCTCTAGGACCCCTGGCCTCTGGTGTCCTGACCTAATGGTGGCTGCCTCGTCTGGGGCAGGGGAGGAGATTTCAGGGAAAACAGGCTCAAGTGATTGTACGGTGGGGTGGAGGCTGTGTGGAAAGGGGCCTTGGCCCCAGCCATCTGAGCCAAAGCCTGTGCAGCCCAGCCAAGGCTGCTGGGACATTGGGCTGTGAATTGGCACTGGCTGGGGGCCCGGGGAGGTCCCCAGGAGGTGTCATGCAGGCTGCCTTACTTGGGGAGACTCGTGTGGGCTTGCACACGCACACCGTCTTCACACACACGAAGCATAAGTGACACAAAGACTTTCAAGCACAGTGCAGAGGTAGCTGACTCAAGTGCCGCAGTGACCTGACTACCTGACAGTGGGCGGACCTGGGCCTGCCAGACCTTACAAGTCTAAGGTGACCAGATTTTAACATTGGTAAAGCAGGACACCATTGACCGGAGGGGAGGGGGTTCTTGATTAAAAATTTGGTCTATCTCCCACCGTTTCCTAGCTTGTCGTGCATTCTTTCCAAAAACGGGACTTTTTAAAAACGCCACGGGACGTGGGACAAATTGTTAAAAATCGGGACTGCCCCGCCAAAAGCGGGATGTCTGGTCACCTTACAAGTCGGCAGGTCTGATGAGACCCAGCTCAGTGAGCAGTTCTGGCTGCACCGTCACTTGGTGCTCCGTGGAAATTTTTGTTTTGTTTTGTTGGTTGATGCACAGCTTTCTGCTGCAGATCACACGACCTTGATGGAGAACCTGAGTCTCATTGTGAATCTTGCACGGAAGCTTGCCACCAACCCCGCACGGCAACTTTCCTCATCATTGACTCCTTGAGTACTATGATGTCAGCGGGGCTGCATGGCTCCAGTGGCAGAGCTGCTTGCATCTCAGGTAACAAAGGGCCGCTTGGGGACAGTGGAGTGGGCGGCCTGAGTGGGTGTTTTCCCCTCCTTCTCAGGTGAAGCTCTACAAAGTAAATGTGTTAAGTTCTTAGAAAGACAGACAACGACAGAGAAAGAAGTGAAGTTGTTTTTGTTGGATCATTCGTTGGATCCTTTTCTGTATATATCTCCCAACTAACTATGAGTTTCTTTAGGGTGTTAACATAAGAAATGTCCAAACTTGTAGAGAATTTTTGTGAGTGTATTTGAGCCAAACTGATGGTAATTGCTGGGAAGCAAAAACTCAACCAACAGAGGAAAAGCTCCTTAGAATGGCAGTTTCACAGCTTATTTTATACATTAGAATCAAAAGAGGCGACAGAAGGAGGGTTACATTGAATCCATCGGTGGTAGATTAAGGAGGTGGGAGAGAGCAATGGGGAAATCACTGGGATTGGATAAAAAGCAAAACACTTCTACATTGGAGGGTGCAGGGAGTTAATAAGTAACATTTACAGCACATAGAGAGGATATGCATGGAAAAAGATAACAATGAGGGGTTCTGTGGTCTGCTCTGTGCAGTGGGTTGTGCCCTGAGGACTCTGGAAAAGGAGATTACCCTGACATTTCAAAGGTATGTTATCTTAGATGCGAAGAGACGATAGACAGCCTCACTTAACGTAAAGGTTGACCTCTGTCAAGGAAGCCACAGGCCTGGAATTTGACTACCTGCCACCACCCGCTTTCAGTTAGGAACTTTTATGTTCAAACTATCCTTCATGATTACTCTTCGTCTCTGCGTTTGTAGGGCCCACCATGCATGCCTCCCTGAGCTTCTCATGTTTAGTATGTGGCCCCTTTTTTGTCCACAAGGGAAAGGTTAGAATACCAGCCCCTCTGCCTACATAGCTACATGATCCTGGGCAAGCCACCTCATTTCTCTGAGCCTTGGTGTCCCCCTCTGAAAACAGGGTACTGCCCAAGCCCATGATCAAGAGAGAGAAAGCACACAGCCCCTGGCCCAGGGCCTGCCCACAGTCGGCTCTCCTGAAAGGCTGGCTGTCATTCTCCTCCCCTGAGACCCTCTGACAAAAGATTCCCTGCCCCAGGCCCAGCCCTGTGCTCAGTAAACCCGCACTAATGTGTTAGTGGGTGTCGATGAGTTCATGTAACCCCTCGGTCACATGTGGTTAGCATGTGTGCATTTTAATAGGTTCTTTTACAGGGACTCTAACGATGTGTGGATTGTCTGGGGGCTCTGGGGGTTGTTCTCTCAAGTTGTGAACTCACTGCTCTGTTCCACATTCTCCTGAATCTCCAGCCTACTTTCTCTGAAGCCCTGTGTCTGCCCTGGGCTACCTCCCCGCATGCGCTCAAAGCCCAACGCCGCAGGGTGTGTGCACATGCGTACGCATGTTGTTTGTATGTATGCACGCATGTCATTTATGTGTTGTATGCATGCGTGTGTGTTATGGGTAAGCCCCACTTGCAGGAAAAAGCCACAGACTAACCCTGGCTGGGTAGCACCCCCTCACTTACCTCCAAGGGCTCTGAGTTCTTCCTTGCTCCCCCAAACTCGACTCTGGGCAGCACCTGTGCTCTGATCTTTGTATCTTGGTATCTCACCTGGTTCTTTGGCTAAACAGGTGTTCAATACAATAGTATCTCTTTGTTACTTGAAAGGAAAAAAAAAATAGCCCCCAAAAAACCAAACCCGTGTTGGTCTGGGTCTTTTTGTGGCAGTGCTGCAGTGCCCTCTAGTGGATTTTCTCTGCACTTCTCAAGGTTTGCTGTTAACGCCAGTCCTTGAGCCTAGTAAGAGCAGAAGCCTTTCTTGGGAATCCAGCCAGGTTTGGCCTCTGTTGCGGTGGGTCATTCCTCTGCCTTGCAGAAAGCAGTGCAGTAGGAGCTGAAGCTGTGCAGGGGTGAAGCTGGGGTCAGGCTGGGGAGGGGGGTGATGTCAGGAGACCTCTCTTCTTTTCATCTCAAACAGAAGTGACTCAACAGGTGGCTTGATTCTGTTAATGAAAACAAGGCTACCTAAAACAAGGTGACATACAAAGGTCAAAGTTCTCACACCAGACAAATGCTTACATACTCACATCTAATCCATCAGCAAGTCTTGGATCCAGCAAGTTCTGGATCAAAAACACATCTCAAATCCATCCTTACTGCTGGACTGTTGCTTAAGCCAACAATCATCTCTTGATTGATTTATAAGACTCCCTGTTCACCTTTTGGGTTCTACTCGTACTCTCCTATAATCCAGAATCAGTGGTAGAATGTTCTTTTAAAATAATAGATCACAGTGCCTCACCCTTGTCTAATAATGCTTTATTTGCCCCCTCCCTCTGCATTTCATTTAAAAAAAAAATTTATTTATTGTTTTTTGACAGAGAGACAGAGAGAGAGAGAGAGAAAGGGGCGGGCCCAGATAAGTCTCCACAGTTGTAGGTCATTAGTTTTCGGCATGGTTTCATTCCCATTCCACAGGTGGGTGGGGGGGGGCTGTGCAGGGTGGGAACTGGGCTGGGGGCCTCCCGCATGGGAAGCACGTCCCAGTTCAGCATATGGGTCCATACAGGCTGGGGCCGAACTCGATCTTTGGACCCCAGGGCTGCAATGCGAGTGCTCAACCCACGGCACCATCCCAGCTTCCTTCCCCGCACATTTCACTTGAAATAAGTACAAACTCCTTCCTGTGTCCTATAAGACCCTGCATGTGGAACGAAGGAAGGATGCTACTCCAGAGGGTGGAACCAGGACCAAATGATAGGAGTTCAGGAGCAGGTAATCTCCCTCCCAAGGAGGAGAGACTTTGTTAATAATGAAAGCTGTCCAGCTGTCTGCTCAGCAGGGGCAAGGCCTCGCCTGGGAGAGTGCAGAGCTGCTGCGGAGATGTTGGGTGGAGACAGGAGGAGGTGGCAGTCCTTCCTACTCCAGGATTCTGCTGTGGGGCTCAGGCACGTGAGGAGGAGACTCCCGCTGTATTGGTGGTGGCAGATCCGAATGAACGAAGGCAGTTGTTCTTTAGGTGTCGTCTCTGTTTCTTCGGGAATGCTTCTGCCAGTGAGAAGTTCCATACCTGGTGGGCAGCTTTTTCTGTCGATACTTCAGGGCAGGGGCAGGGTGTCTTTAGAAGTGGCCGCCTCACACAGGCCCAGCTGCATCCAAGGCCACGGGTACAATCATGGGTACCACTCAAACCAGTTTCTTTATCTGGAGCACCTGCCACCAGGGTGACCGCAGAAGCATTATGTAGGAAACACTGCAAATCCTTTCAAAATGTTATGAGGCCACCTTATGAGGAAGTATGGGTACCCCCCTTACAAAGAGGAAAATGGGTACGCTGAGAGCTTGAGGTGTCTAAGGCACCTGAAGTCAGATACGAGACTACATTTGGAAAGTAGTCCTGCCTCAGTCCAAAGCCTAGAGTGAGTCTTGCTTGCACTTTCCAGCTTAAAAAATAAAACATTACACAGTTGAAGTCTCTGTATTCCCCCTCCGGACCCTGTTACCTCTCACCTCTCCAGCCACTGTCCTTTATTTGCTGTTTATCATTTTCATGCGTGTTTGTATACCTTGCCATACATTCATAAACAGCACATAGTATCCTATTTTATAGACAGTCAGAGTAAAGAAATCCTCTTGCAACTTGCTTGCTTTTTTCTCTCAAAATTGTTTTTGACAGTTATTCATGTTGATACATGTATCTCTAGTTTATGCATTATCATCGCTTTTTATTTCATATTGAGATATAATTGACGTATAACATTGTATTAGTTTTAGGTATACAACATAGTGCTTTGCTATATGTGTATCTTGTGAAATGACCACCATAACAAATTTACTTAACATCCATTACCACACATAGTTACAACTTCTTTGCGAATGTGCTGAGAACTTTTAAGATCTACTCTCAGCAACTTTCAAATACACAATACAGTATTGTTAGCTATAGTCATCATACTGTTCATTATATCCTCAGAGCTTATTTATCTTATACTGGTAATTGGAAATTTATATCTTTTAACTCCCTTCACCAGTTTTACCCACCCTCCCAATCCCTGCCTTTGGCAACCACCAATTTGCTCTTTGTATCTATGAGTTCAGTCTTTTTTTAAAGATTCCACAGACAAGTGACATCATTAAGCATTTGTCTTTGCCTGACTTATCTCACTTAGCATAATGCCCTCAAGGTCCACCCATGTTGCAAATAGCATGATTTCCTTCTTTTATGGGTGAATATTATATTATATACACATACCACATTTTCTTTATCCATTCATCTACACTTAGATTGTTATTATGTCTTGGATATTATAAATAATGCTGCCACAAACGGGGGTTCAGATATAATTTTGAATAATGATTTAATTCCCTTTGGATAAATAATCAGAAGTGGAATTGCTGGATAATATGGTAGCTCTATCTTTAACATTTTAAAGAAATTTTTATTGTTTGACAGAGAGAAGGGGGAGGGCCCAGAGCAGTCTCCACAGCCAAATGTCATCAGTTTTCTACATAGTTTCATTCCACACAGATGGATGTGGGGTCATGCAGGGCAGGAACCGGGCCAGAGGCTTTCCACAAGGGAAGCCTGCCCCAGTTCAGCATATGGGTCCACATGGGCCGGGGCTGGGACTGGGACCAGGACTTGATCTCTGGCCCCTGTGGCTGCAAAGTGGGCGCTTAATCCACTGAGCCATCCCGGTTTCCCACATCTGTAACTTTTTGAGGAACCTCCATACTGTTGTCCATAGTGGCTGCACCAATGTACATTCCCACAAGAGTCCCGTTTGCTCCACATCCTCACCAACACTTGTTATCTCTTGTCTTTTTGATCATAGCCATTCTAACAGGTGTGAGGTGATATCTCATTGCAGTTTCAATTTGCAGTTCTCTGATGATTAATGATGTTGAGCACCTTTTCATGTACCTGTTGGCCATCTGTGTCTCTTCTTTGGAAAAATGCCTGTTCAAATCCTCTGCCTATTTTTAAATCAGATTGTTTTTACCATCACTTTTTTAAATCTATGACTCTGTTGATGGACCTTTAGGCTACTGTCATTTTTTTTTTTTTTTTTGTACCATTATAGACAATGCTGCTATCCTTTTGCACACACATGAGAGTTTCACAAAGGTGTTCGCCCCGGAGTGGAATCGCTGAGCTGAGGGCAGTGTGCTGTTCACATTCACTGCAGGTTCCTCTCATGCCAGCCGCGCCAGAGTTTCTGTTGCTTTATGCTCTCGCCCACACCTGGTATTGCCAGATCTCACCTGTATAAGCCTACCTTCTCATTCTGTGCTTAATAGCCCCTGGTGGTTTAAAAACAAAAAGACAATGGAAGAATAGGGAGTGCGTTTTGACTGCCTTCTTGGCTACTAAGTCCTCAGCGAAGTCTGGATGGAGGTCACTAAGGCAAGTCGTGCCATTGTTAATTCAGAACATCCTGCTATGAAACATGGAGTGAGAGACGCGAAGCACACTTGAAATCTGGACCGGCTTGTTGGCTGTCTCCACCAACAATCTGTTTCAAGGCAACTAACTGTCTTTGTCTTGACCTTTTGTCCGAGGGAACAAATCCAGAGCCCCGACTTCTGGGTTTGCCTGAGGTGGCCCTAATTTAAGCCAGTTGTCCCAGTGAGATGACCAATAGCACCTCCTTTGACTCTTCAAAGTGTTCAAATGTGAAACATGACAGTCAGTGTACCGTCATGTTAAATATAAAAGTGGCGATTTAGATCAATTTCCTATCCAGAGTGTTCAGTTTTCTGATGCTCTGTGGGGGTCCATGGGATGACGATTGAAGGCTGGAGCGTAAATCAGAGATAGAGAGCTGCAGTTGCTGCCGCAACAGGATTTAAGATGGAAGTAGGAGCCCTCAGGACCTTCCAGGGAGGGAGCTGACCACAGCCCAAAAGCCCTTGCCCTGACAAGGTCTGGAGTTCTCACTCTGGGGTCCTGACCATGCTTCTTGGTCATTGTCCATGGAGCGGCCAGCTCTAGGGAGAGGGGTCCCAGGAAGCCTGGGGAGCGGTCCCCCTCCCGGTCTCCTCAAGATCAGAATCTGTTCCAGGCCACCAGACGTGCTCCCTGCCAGCCCTTTCATGAATCAGTTCCTGGATGTGCTCTGTGAGTTGTGGCCAAACTCTTGTGACACCTCCTGGAATAACAAAGGGATCCTTTGTGGGCGGCCGGCTTCAGTTAACAGCTTGTGGATGGCTGGACTCCCCCTGGCACTTTCTTTTCTAGACAACCCCCCCCCCCCCCCCCGCCCCCACTCCCATCTATTCAGTTCAAGACAATCTAGGATCCTAGGTAGATAATTGAGCCATTTGATCAACCTGAAGAGGTAGGTCAGGGCGGCCTTCCAGCGTGAAAACTTCCGGAGGAAGTGACAGGACACAATGGGCGATCTGTGGGGGGAGGCAGCTCCGTGGTTTCCGTCCAGTTTGTGCCACCTCCCGAGTGAAGGCCTCCAGCTCAGCCGCGTGCTGGTGCTACAGAGGCTTATCCTTAGAAGCAAGCCCACAAAGGATTCCCAACTGAGCAGCCTCAGCTGCCTAGCCTCTTCCTTTCCAGTGTAGGCCCATTGAGCATCATTCCTACCAGGGGCATTTTAAGACCCCTCTGGGGGTCACCGCCTTTGTTGAGCTGCCACCCACACTGGCCCAGATGACAGTGACACTCTTGTTCTTGTGCTACCTCTATTATTCACTGTGTGTGTACACGCACATACGCATGCCTGTCACCGCACCATGACTCCCTCAAGTGACACTATTATTTCATGCACTAAGAGCTCAAAAACATTTGTTAAATGATGAAATGAGTCCACCCTTCCCCTAGAGAGGGTTAGTCTCAGAAGCAGGCTGGATAGAGGAACTCATATGAGAGTGTGGAGACCCTTTCTACCTCCTGCCTGTCTTCTCTGGCTCATTTCTACTGTGCAGAGAGACTGTCTCCATGTTTGGGGACTTTGGCCACCAGCAAGCCCCAGGTCACAGCATTTCAGCTCTGGGAAATGAAGGCAGCTGCATGGTCACCCCCTAGGCCCTTGATCAACCCTGGGGTCCACTAACTGGCGAGTTCATCAGAATCACATGATTGGATTTGGGGAGAAGCAGTTTCTCAAAGTGAGGGGGGACTGAGGTGATCCTGAAGAGACAAAGATAACAGACATCCAGAGCAGTAGCACTGAAGCTTGAGGGATGCGTAGGAAGACAGATTGGAGCTGGAGACCAGGGCTGCTCCTCTATGAGGGATGCCTGGAATCTCTACAAACCACAGGCAAAGGAGCTTGAGCCCAGCAGGTCTTACAAGAATGACGCCCTCCGCAAGAACGGCAAGTGGCTATATCTTCAGGCTCTGAACACCACCAACAGTAAGCAGACTTGTATTGAGGACCTATGAAATGCCAGACACCATGCAGGCCTGGGAGGGGGTGGGTCACAGGTACACACCAGACACAATTCCTGTCCTCACGTGGCTTGCCATCTATTGGATGCCCATGGCCACTGAGGGGCCCGCACTGAACCCCATCTCCCAGCAGGCTTTGGTCCCAGATGACTGGGGTGGGAGGCCCTCATCCCAACAGTCAGCATTCCTGGAACTGGGCTTCATGGGCATGATCCCATTTCATGTTGGCAACAGCACTATAATGTAGATTTTAAGATTTAGGGTCAGAAACAAGCCTGAACTTAAGCAGAGGATGAGAGAGACAGAAAGAGAGAGAGAGAGAGAGAGAGAGAGAGAGAGAGAGAGAGAGAGAGAGAGAGAGATCACAAGTGAAGGAAAAGATAACAGCCAGCCTTGGGGGTGAACTGGGACAGGACCTGGACTGGTCATGGCTGTGTGGATTCTGTCCAGAAGGCGCAGCTCCTTGGGCTCAGCACCATCTACCTTTTGTCCCTGGGCCTCCTCTCAGGACTCCAGCTCCCCAGAGAAGGCTCTGACCGGCCTGACGTGTGCTAATGCCCGTCCCTGTGATCGAGATCAGGTTCTGAGATTGGCAACCCTGCCATGTGGAGTTGAGGACGAACGGGTCACCCAAAAGAAGGATGAAAAGGAGGGAAGGAGGATAAGGGTGACAAAAACAGCAGCCATGTTCTGCCCTGGTGCTGTTTTATCTCCATTTTCCAGGTGAGGGTATGCGGCTTGTGCTGGTCGTGCCTAACAGGACATAAAGCCAACCTGCTGGATGTGGACCATGCTCTTCATTGTTATACCAGGGATGGGTGACTGGCCGGGGCGCTCCACTCAATCACAGATGGAAAATGAACAGAACAACATAGTGGTTAAGAGTTTGGGGACCAGTCAGAAGGTAACCACAATCACACAGGCAGGAGGAAGGACTAACGTAATCCAAGGCAGCAGCTAAGGTGGATAGGAGGATACGAGTGACTGGACAGCATGAAAAGAAATGTTACGGAGCCAGAATCTGTGCTGAGGGATACCAGTTGGACGTCTGGAGGAATTAGAGGAGTCGGTGCAGACACTCAGGTTTCTGGTGTGGGACCCTGGTGGGTGGAACCGTCCTTTACTGAGAACTGGGAAGGAGAAAGTGGTGGGGCTGAGGGTAGAAGGCAGACGGCTCTATTTTTGGACATCTTGGATTTGGGGTACCTCAGAGATACCCAAATTAAGACGGCCAGGAGGAGCCAGTGAATAAATGGAGTCTCGGGTATGGGAAAGAGCCCTGGGCATTGCTGGTGCCCCCCCAACCCCTACCCCAGGGCACTGGGTCCTGACAAAGGCCCGAAGAGTGAGTACAGGGGTCACAGCACTTCGAGGCAGTTCAGAACACATTCTGGGGCCTGCAATTGTGTAAGAGAGTATCAGGGGAGATGTCTCACTCATTACTGTGCACCAGTGCAATTCTTCTCTCTTCTTCCTGCCTTGACCTCCCTGCCCCTCCTCCCCACCCTGCCTTACCCCGGTAAGTCGATTTTAATCTCTCAGCGCCCATGGCCTTTCCTGAACGTAGCCTCTTACCAGCCGTCTGGAGCCTGCTTTACAGCGTCGCGCATTTCTTCTGCACGGGGCTTATTACATTGTAATAACTGAATCTCATCAGTAATGCTTTCCCCTAAGACCGGAAGTTCCATGGAGGCAAGGGCCTTGCCTATCTGGCTCGCTGTTGTATCCCCGTGGGAGGTGGGACCCTTTTCCTTGCCCCACCCCCTACCTACTTCCCAGCATGCTGATTTGCATGGGCCAGTTTCCAAGGCAGGGATAGGGGCAGGTCACACTCTGTTACAGCTCATCCACACTCCTGCAGCCCTCCTTCGCTTCGCCATCCTTTCCCTGTGCCACTCGATCAGTCCGATGACGTGGGCTCTCTTGGGAGATGGCATCTTCTCCTCTGCTGTCTTTCCTCACAAGTACCAGAGCACTTGGAGCCAGTGGTTCCTGGGAGGCTGAAGGAGACGTCCCACTGCTCACAGGGAGGCCCACTTCGGGGAACTGATGCACTCTTCCGGCTTTGGTTTCTCATGTATGTTTTTATCCCCACAGCCTTGGGAACAGTATGGAAAGAGGGATGATTGGAAGGCAGATTTGGCCGTTCCTGGGTCCTCTGATCAAATGCCATCTACTAGAACAAGTCTGTCCAACCCACGGCCCGTGGGCCACATGTGGCTTAGGATGGCTTTGAACACAGCCCGACACAAATTCATAAACTTTCTTAAAACATTATGAGCTTTTTTTGTGTGATTTTTTTTTTTTTTAGCTCATCAGCTATCATTAGTGTTAGTGTATTTCATGTGTGGCCCAAGACAATTCTTCTTCCAATGTGGCCCAGGGAAGCCAAAAGATTGGACACCCCTGTACTAGACCCTTCTTCTCCTTTAATTCCTTTTCAGTAAATGAAGGAAAAAAAGGAAGGAGGAAATGCACAAACCAGAGCTGGCTTCTACTCTATAGTCACAACCACTGATGAAGATTTGCCCCTGGGAGGATCTGTCTTAGAGCATATGAATGGGATGCAAACCCGGGGCTCTGCTCTCATGCATGTAATTCATGCACCATGTGCCCAACAGTGGCAACGCTATGACAGTTCCTGAGCTTCATCCTGACACATTTCAAAAGGCTCCTGTCAGTCTATCAGCCAATAGTGGTGCAAACATCCACAGCTGAGCCAGAGTCTGAGGGTCTGGAGGGCCCATCAGGTAGTCAGCGGTTTCTTGGCCCACAAGTAGCCTTCTGATCTAATAAAAAGTCTCTCAAACTGCCTGCATGCTCTACTCACAGCAACTCTAGAAGCTGGGCATCACATCTCCTTATTCTACAAAACAGGACGCTAAAGCTCGAAGAAATTCTGTAAGTTAGTAGAGTGCCCAGCACTAGTAATAATAATTAACATTAATTAATAATAGTAAATGGCACTACCATTTGTTGAACACCTACTACGCGCTGGGGACTCCATTAAGACTTTTACATGTTTCTCTCAATTCCTCCTCACAACTGTCCCTTGAGGTTGGCGCCATTATTTTACAAATGAGGACACAGAGAATCAGGTGAAGTGACTTGCTCAAGGTCACAAAGCTAATGAGAGGTAGGGTCAGGATTCTCCACCAGGTCTGGCTGACTGAAGCCCTTCTGTCTTCCCTATGCTGTTGGGAGCAGGAGGTGCAGTGAGGAAACCGAGTACCAGCGGTAGGGACCCAGACAGGCCTGACAAAATGCATTCTGAGAAGGAAAAAGCAGTTAGGTCTGATGCCGGAGTGGTAGCTCCAGAAATCAGGGAGAATAAAACGCCTCTCTTGTCCTGGGCCTGCTGGAGGGCTGGGGCGGATCAGGTGCCATGTCTGGCTGGGCTGGGAAAGAAGCCCAGGATGAAATTGGCCAGAGCCCGTGCCTGGGCAGATGCTGGGAGTGGGGGGAAGCGGGGAGAAGAGGCCTGGCCTTCAGATGAGCCTTCCTCACCTGAGGCAGGCACAAAGGACTTGCACGCCCAGAGACCTGCAGCGGGGCCTGGCACAGGCCGCCAGCCCTGCAGAGGAAAGGAGAGAGGTAGCATTCCCTGGTTGTCCTGAGTGGGCCTCTCTAGGGATCCTTTCACATCAGGTGAGGGGCGGGGAGAGCGGAAGTGCTAGACTGAAAGGCATTGTTTAAAAAGCAACTGTGACTGACTTACTCCTCTGCTTGAAACCTTGAAACCCAAATGAGGCTTCCTATCTCCCTTGGGCTGGACTCCAAACTCCCTAACTCGGCTGGTGACGCCCTCTGTGATGTGGCCACTGCTAACCTTACCAGTGACTGCTGAATTGTCTCCCCAATGCAGACTTAGGATCTAGTGATTCTCCTTACCTCCCCACAACTTTAGACCCACTTGGGGAGCTTTTAAAACACATTCAAGGGGAAGTCAGGATGGCTCAGTGGGTTAAGCGCTTGCCTTGCAGCCCCGGGGGGACTGAGGATAAAATCCTGGCCCCGGCCCGTGTGGCCCCATATGCTGAACTGGGGAGTGCCCCCAGTTTGGTACTTTCTGGGGTGAGCTTCCCATGTGGGAGGCCCCTGGTTCAGCCCCCAGCTCACAGGGGTGTGCCTCCCATGCAGGAGATCCCCCGCCTAGTTCCCACCCTGTGCTGCCCCAAGCCCACCTGTGTGGAATGAAATATGCCCAAAACTGATGCTGAAAAACTACAGAGACTGCTCTGGGCCCTCCCCCTTCTCCCTGTCTCTCTCTGTCAAGGACAATAAAAAGAAATCTTGAAGAAAAATAAATAAATAAAATAAAACAAAACACATTAGTGCCCAGGCCTTGTCCCGGACTAGGATCTCTCAAGGTGGGCACCTTTATTTTTAAAAACTCCCCAGGTGATTGCAGTGCACTTCTAGGTCTGCTCAGCCCTTTCCTCTGTCATCTCTCCTGGACAATTCCTCTTAATCTCCAGGCCTCACTGCAGGCTCAGTGTCGGCCTCCTCAGAAAACCTTCAGTGACCCCTTCTCCTGAGCAGGGTTGATAGCTGCATGGCCAGACCTGTGCCCCAGCAAGTGCTCGATAAATGAGCTGACATGTTAAGTATGAAGTTAAAGCCTGTCTCTCTAAAAATTTCCCTTAGTCCTTGATATCCCTTCCTTCCTAATTAAACATGAATGCCCTAGTCTTTTCCAGTTTTTAACTTTCCCCAAATGTCTATGGGCATTGGTCTTTAATTAGCACTTTTGGATCCCTCTGGGTCTTCGCTGTCCTCCCGAGCTGAGAGCTAGTTCTCTGTTCCTGAAAACATTAGTGTTTCCCCAAATAGCTCCTAGAAAAGGAAGTGCCGCTTCTCCACCAAAAAAGACAGTTTGCAAACAAGAGCTCTGCACAGGAAGGCTCAAAGGCAAGTGAAGCGTCCCCCTCTCTGGGAGATGTTTGAAGCACCTCCACTTACGATCACACAGAGGTTTAGTCAATACTCATCCATTTCCCCCTCTGCCCTTCCTCAAGGGAAGCCAGACCCAGCTTTTGCCAGAGAGGGTACTGGCTGCAGAATAACTTCAAGATAGTAGAGGGGACGATCCAGGTGAGATCAGAAGAAGATGAAGGGAAAAAGAGGCCAACAGGGCTCGGATTGTCTTTGAAACAGCGAAGAGGCTCATCCTGGCCCAAACGACCCAAGGCAATTTCCAAAAGCAACTGTGGAGGAAGAGGCTTGCTCCTTTCTCACCTCCTTTGCATGGGTGGCTCGGAAGTGGGGGAAGGAGCCAGGAATCCACAGGGCATCCTTTTCTCACCAGCTGCCCAGGGCCTGGAGGGAAGCCAGGTCTCTCACCTCCTGGGGCTTGGGAATGTGCCCAAGAAGAAGGGAGCTGCAGCCCCCACAACCCATCACTGGAGAGGAGGCGCTGACGCAAGTGCTCAGGCCTCGGCGGGCATCCAGGGGAGAGGGATGGTTGCCGCCAGCGCTGTGGGTGTGGACAACTAGTCTTTGTTGGATTTCTGGCTTCACTGACTTTTTTTCTCTGAGCTCAGTTTCCTCACTTGAAAATGAAGGTTTTGTTGGACCAGGTGTCAAAGGTCCCTTCTAGTCTTGCCTTCTGGGGCTGGTGAGAAAATGGGGGAAGCAAAGAGAGTGAAAAGTATAGGAGTGGTTGTGACTCACGAGAAAGACAGGAACCGAACCCCCTGTCTGGAGGGATCTGGTGTGTCCGCAAGTGGCATCGGGTGCTAGATGGCGGCCCAGCCCGTAAAGGAGGGAAGGAGGAATCCCCTACATCTTGGCTGACATCAGATGAGAAAGCTGAGATCCCAGGAGCTTTAAGACTCACACAAGGTCACACAGGTAGCAAGCAAGGGAGCTTTGTCCACTACAGGAATGGCAGGTTGGTGAAATTTCATGTGCCAACTCTGATAGATTGACATGGGCTGCCTATGAGATCTGGAAGAGATCAGCTAGGCAGAAGAAACAGCCAATGCAAAGGCCCTGTGGTAGTGCCTCCAGGGGACACAGGGAGGTCAGAGTTGAGGCTGCTTAGATGGCAAGGAGTCAGTGAGTAGATAGCAGTGGTAACCCAACTGTCTGCTCAATGAGACCATTTGGATGTGTGACAATTCTCCCAAATAGCCAGTCCTAAACGACACCCTCAGTCCCCAGCCCCTCATGTTCCCCACCCAACCAAATTGTTTCTCCCAAGTCTTTCCTTCTCTTTCTGTAAATGACCACCCACTCCATTGCTCAGACCACTGTGTATAACCCTCTTTCCATCAACTCTGGCCCATGGCTTCCTCGTTGGTCTCCTTGCCTCCACCCTGGTCCTTGACCAAAGACCAAAAAAGCTCTCATCAAACCAATCCCGCCATCACTTACTGCCCCAAAGCTCTCTTCTCCCATGTTTGTCTGTCTTGCAACTATCCCTAACCCATAAACCCAGGAATGCATATTTATTTTCTTTTTAAAAGAAAATCTGGAGTTGGTCACTGCCACAGGGGAGCTGAGCCCCAATTCAATTCACACACATTCCTCTAGTTGTCCCCAAACTGACAGTGTTTGTAGCATGGTTCTGGGGATTGGGTATTAATTATCAGAGGGACCACTTATCAGGTATCTGCAATGCTCCTGGCCCTGTGACCAGAGCATCACAATAACCCTGCAAGGGAGGTATGATTATCATCCTACCATCACTGCTTGTGGGGACTTGGACTTAGAAAGGTTCAGCTTCTTATCATAAGTCCCCCAGATGGTGAATAGCTGAGCCAGGATTTGGACTTAGGGCTCTCTGATGCCAAAGCCCGAGCTCTTGTTTCTACATTAAACTGCCTCCAAGACTCAAACAGGCAAAAGATGAAGGGCTCATAGGGCGGCACCTCGACCTCAGTGTGGACATTTCCCCTTCATTCCGAATCGAAGGTCAGAGCCTGCTCCCTGGGTTCCTTGGTACCTCCTCAGGCTGGAAAGGTAAGGCTAGTCCCTTCTCCCACCTGGCCCACAGACATGGAGGTGTTCCAGCGCTCCTTATCTGGCCTGGCTTGCAGTCCCCGCGCTTCAGCTTGCCCCTTCTTGTGTGCCCCTCTGTTGCTAGGTGGTCACCTTCCTGCCCCAGGCTGTTGTAGCCAGTATCCAGGTGCCTTCCAGCCTGTCGGCCTCTTGATCAGGAAGCATTCCCGTGGGAAACATGGTGCCAACATCTGGTGAGGACAGGCCCTTCATTACCTGCTGGCCCTGCTACCTCTGCTATCAGGAGCAAGAACAAAGGAGCTTGGTGCCTGCCGCCCGGCAAGCTATGTTTGTCCAAGGCGAGGCCTAGCCTGGCACAGATGCTGAGCAAACAGGAGTGCCAGCTTCACAGATCCGCCTTACAACGAGCAGGACTTCAGCTAGGAGGTGTTGCTGCTAGGCCACCTGCTGAAATGTTACCCTGCATCTCCAACCAGTACCCCAGGGCAGAGGGGACTGTAGGGCAAGCAGTCCTATCTCTGAGTTTCAGGCTTTCCAGCTCTATAATGGGAGAATTGTACAAGATGATCTGCAAGACTCCTTTTGTGGTCTAGGGCCTTGAATGTCTCTGGGGCTTGAGAACAGATCTGAGAGGCAGAAGTACCTGGGGTTGGCTGTGGGATCTGGGCCTCTGTCTCATAGAACCCCCACCTCCACCCCTGCCTTAACCCCATGTACTCCACATGCCTGTGTCTGGCCAGGAGAATGACCCTGTCTCAGAGCAAGGTGCTTGAGCACTGGATCCATGACCTCATTTACCCCAATGGAGCTTCCAGGACTGGAAGCAGCATACCTCACTGTAAGGTGATTAAATGTTACCATCTTGCTTCTGAGGCCACCTACAATCAGATCTCTTACTTTCTGCCCCCACAAATCCTAGGGTAGCTGGGAGCAGCTCAAAGGAACCATGGAGGGCTGCTTTTCCCAGTTGGGACATTGAAAGGCTGCATGGTGGTAGTGAGTCTCAGATCTGTGTGTGTAAGAATCACCAAGAATGCTTGTTTAAAATACAGAATGCTGGGCCCATGTCCCAGGGAGTATGAGGCCCAAGAGCTGAGGTAGGGTGGGTGGCTCAGGATTCGGAGTTTTTAACAAGCACCTAGGTGAGCCTCTGATCTCTGATGAAATGGAATGAATAAATCTAAAAGCTATGCGGTTCTATGTACAAATCTTAGCCTTGCCACTTAGTGGCACTGTGACTTGGGGGAAGTCACTAAACATTTCTAGTTGTCGATTTTGATTGTAAAATGAGGCTATAACACCTACCTCTTAAGAAAAGAGACCTGTTGTTTCAGACCCATTGCACTTCGTAAATATTTGTTGAATGAATGGGGCAGAAGTCCATTTGTACAAACCAGAAGCCTGGAGGTTCTCCTTGATGTCTCCAACAACCACATATTTTTCAACCACTCAATCACAAATTCCATGAACTCTACTTTCTAAAACATCTTAGACTTGCTCACTTTTCTCAATCCCCACAGTCACCGTCCCAGCCCAAGCTAACATCTTCCTCTGCCTGACCACCGTACAGCTTCTTTGATCTCCTGATTTCTATCCTTGCCTCCTCCCGCTCATCCTTACCAGAGCAGCCGCGCTATTAATAATCTGATAGGGTGATGCTTCTGCTTCAAACCTGAACTGTCAGGAAGGCTTTGAGTCTGAAAAAAAATTCCTCTGGTTCCTCTACACCCACTTCTAAACCTCCTTTCAACTCTTCTCAGCCTCTACATTCAAGATCTAACTAAACTTCTTTCAGATTCTTTCAATGAATATCAGTTTCTCTTGCCCCTAGGACTTCACACAAAGTATGTTTGCTCTGCCTGAAACATCCACCACTCCCACTCCCACTCCCACAACACACCCTTCACCTACTACTCATCTGTCATATTTCAGCTTGAATGTCATTTCCTCAGGGCCAGACATAGCCATCCCCCTGAGGTGAGCTCCACCAACTCTGTCCTTTCTTCATAATACCTTGTTACACTCACCTGTGGTGACTTCATGCCTGCCTCCACTACTAAACTAGCTCAATAAGACAAATCTCTGTCTTATCCATTGCTGTCACACCAGTAGTAACTAGAAGCTTTGGCTCAAGGAATGATGAAATACACGGATGGATGAATGGATGGATGGATGGATGGGTGGGTGGCTGGATGGATGAACAAATAAATACATGAAAGAGAAGGCTCTGGTTGCAGGATGTGTCCCGGTGGGCGGCCCCTGGTAGTGCCTAAACCTAATTCAGGGTCTGGACGTGCCTGGAAAAAACAGCCACGTGGGGGCGTCCCTGGTCATATACAGGCCACAGGGAGGCGCCCCCGGCTCGTTGTATCTGGATGGCAGCTCCTCAGATTCTGGTTCAGTTACTAATCGCTAATGAGATACAGGAGGCGGGGTTCTCCCTCTGATGGACAGTATTGCTCCGCCCAATCTAATTCATCTTTTCCTTAGTCCCACCCACTCCAGGCCTCGGAGACCCAGAGGATGGGCCTGATAGACGCGCGGCCAATTAAACTACCGCAGAGTGGTCTGGGGGAGAATCAGCGCTCCTGACGGCCTGTGAGTGGGCGATCGGTGGGTAGGGGCGGGCCCGCAGGGCTGACAGGCAGGCAGCTGATCCCGCCCCTCTCGCCCAGAGCGGCCGCGCTAGCGCTGGGGACAGCAGAAGTGAGTACGTGAGCGGCGCAGCAAGATCCCTGCTCGGACCCCGGACGGCGCGCGCACCCCGACCCCGGATCCGAGCCGGGCCCGCGGCGGACCGCCGGATTACTGCGCACCCCGAACGACGACCACCTGCGCCCTCTCGGCCCGGCCCGCCTTCCCGGAGTCCCCTGGCTCTGAGCTCTCTAACACCTGGGATCCTCCTGGACCGGTCCGTCCAGATTCCCACGGGATCGACTTGCCATCCTCGCCGGCTTGGGGCGCCGGCTCGATCCCGGAGCCACCTGCCTGGATTGCACCCCCTCCTTTGCCGGATCTCCTGGGGCCGTGCGCAAGCCTTCCTCCAAGCCCGACGAGCGGACCCTTCCCGGGGTGCCCGCAGCCCCGCCGGCGCGGCTCGGCGCGGCCTGGCTCGGCTCCCGGAGCCCGCCCCGGCCATGGCCCGAGCCCGCCCGCAGCCGCCGCCGCCGGGGCTGCTGCCGTTGCTCCCTCCGCTGCTGCTGCTGCCGCTGCTGCTGCCCGCGGGTTGCCGGGCGCTGGAAGGTGAGCGGCGTCGGGGGGCGCCGCGTCCAAGGGCTGAGGTGCGCCGCTCGCCGGAGCCTGGGCCGGAGAGGGGCCCGCGGTGTGGGTCCGGCGCGGGCTGAGCGCATGTCGGAGGAGGGTCCCCTACCTCCGCCCGCTCCAGGGGCCCGAGGAGGGGGTGGCAAGGACACCCCCGGAGCCTCCTCGGGAGCTCGGGCTGGCTCGGAGTCCGGCGGTCCACGGGTTGCGAGATCGCGGCCAGCCCGACAAGGATTGAGTGTCCCCGCGAATCCTGGCCCTGCCGTGAGCTTTTGTGGGAGTACCCCGCGGAGAAGCGGGGCGCTCCGCACCTCTAAGAGGCAAGGAAGTGTGGGCGACCCCAGCCAAGGCGAGGGCTCGGAGGCTGCTGCAGAGTTGTGGCGGGTAGGGGATGAAGCGGGACTCCCGGGGTTTTGTGTGTGTGTGTGTGTGTGGGGGGGGGCGTTGGTGAGGTACCCGTTGGAGTTAACTGTGAAGGTGTGAGTGCGTGCACCCCGCTTTGTCAGGGGTGGCTGCGGGGGTGCAGAGGCGGGGGCCTGTTATTGTTTATGGTTTACCGAGCGCCAGCGGCGCACGGGGTTCTGTGTGCACGGGCGTTGCACGCTGCTCTGCGGATCCCGCTCCATCCTGTAGCAAGACACCCCCGGGCGCCCAGGTACCCACTGAACCCCTGAGGTGGTGAGGTTTGCCCCTGGTCGCACGCAGCTCCATGCCTTACCCCTTAGCCGGTGGGGAAAGGTTGGGCTTCTCAGTAGGTTCTGTGAAACCTGCCAAGACTGCTGCTGAGGAGGCAGCTCCAACTTCCAAATGACTGTACTTGGAGGAACAGCCCGAGTGCTGTCGGCCCTTGTGGGAGAGCTCACACACATGCCACTTGACACAAGCCTGCAAGGAAAGAGGCACTGACACACACACACACACACACACACACACACACACACACAGAGTTTCAAAAATGTTGGAGCCATTAAGTGAGAGAAGACAAACCTTCTGTAATGTGAAGGGAAGGACATCGCAGAAATTCGGGGGAAGTTAGACTACAGGCAGTACTTATTTTGGGCATCCTTAACCCGTCTGGCCACGCTCTTAGTTTAGGAACAGAAACATGGATTCTGTATAACTTAGTTCGTTCAGTGTGTTCACCGTGGGTAAACGTAAAGGTTGGAAGGAAAAAAAGAGCACGGTTCCAAGAGAAAGGCATCTTCTGCCGCTTTCTGATTTTTCTCCAGGGGAAAAACATTCCTCGGAACCCCCACCCCTTTTATCTCCAAGCACACGGGTGCTGACAGGTCGATTCACACGGTTGGACACATGCAAATTCAGAGAGACACACTGAGGTCGCGCCCACACTTGCGCACACTCACCCACATGTGTGTGATAGGATCGCTGGCGTGAGAAACCAGTGTGGGGCTTTGTTGTTGATTGCCTCTAGGGTGTGAGCCAGGGAGCCTGCTGGAGTTCCCAGGTCTGTGTCTTGGCCCAAGAGAAGCCACACAGGCACATACGCGAATGGGGCGATGTGTACCAGGCCCCAGGGCCCTTGTTGTGGGGTGTGGTGGGTGCTGGTGCTGAGAATGGGGTGGGGGGTGTGGTGTGGATCTGGTGAGCAAGAACTACCTGAAAAGGCTCCCCTCCTCCCTTCCTCCCTCTTTCCTCCCTTTGCTTGTCCTCCCCACAGTCTGCTAGACCCTGGGAGGCAGGCCCTAGCTGGGAGCTTGTAGCATCTGGGCCTCCAGGCCAAATTGTAGAGGGACTGGCTAGAAGGCAGGGACCAGGAGCTGTGGCCCCTACTCTATCCCTCGCCTCCCCTGTCAGCTGTGAAGTGGTATCTAGGGCTGTTTCCTGGCTGAGCGGCCAGGGCGGCGTGGGGTGCTCCTGGGAAGCAGCAGTGTCTCCCATGTGGCTTTCACCAATTCCTTTTGTCAACCTCAGACTTTAGGGTCTTTGGTGTGTGTGTGAGAATGAAAGGAAAAAGAGCTGCCTCAGGGTGCTGACCCCTGCCCAGATGGTGTCCCTACCCACCCTGCGGTTGTCCCTCATGGGGAGAGGGGAGAGGCTGGTACCCACCTCCTAGAACTGTTGTGAGGATTGAATCATTAATGCGTGTACATAGCCATTGTTATTCAAGTATAACTATTACTACCCTACGGTTTGCTTGTTGGGGAGCATCAGAAGTGAAAATTCATGGTCCTGTCCTTCCCCTGCTAGAGGGCAATGATGGGAAAAAATGATGGGGCTGGGGGAGTGAAGATTGGTCTGGAGAGGGAGAAGTTGTCACCTCCCACCCCCACCCCATTCCTGGAAAGAAGGGAGGGGGTGGGAAGAGAGCTGTCCCTGACTGCTTCCTGTCTCCCACCCCTATTCTGGAGCTGGAAGGGTGAAGTGGGGAGACTTGAGGTCCTAGGCTGGGAGCAGATCTCTTCAGCGTCCCAAGCATTACCGGCAGGGGATCTAGCCCCCTTGCTTCAGCCGTCCATTTGGCTGTGCCGGGGTGTGGTTTGCCCTTGGCCTAGGGGAGACTTTGGCTCTTTGCTTCTGCGGGGGAGGGGGCTCATGATATTTAGGCCCAGGGTCTCTGAGCTGAGGGTGCCGCCCCTCATGGACACACTCATTAGGTACTGTCTAGCACCTGGTTGCTCTTTCCTCCCTGCACACTTGGGGTTCAGTTTTCCACGAAGATGGGGCCAGGGTCCGTGCTTGTCCTCCCTGGTTGAAGAAACACTCCTCCCCTTGCCCTGATTGATTATCACCTCCCCCCACCCCAACACACACACGTAAATTGCCCTCGGATTTACCTACAGGCAGGGAAACAAGGCCATCTTGTTGCTCACTCTCCTTTTGAGTAATGTTCCCCACCCCCCACACACATCTGCCCCAAACCAAGAGCACGCTTCCTCTTAGTGGGACTGGGGTCCAGTAGGTGAGCAGACCAGGAGTGCGGTGTGGAATGAGGAAGGCGTTTTGGACCGTAAGGCTCTTATACCTGAGCTGGGATGGGGAGGTCCCTGCTGGAAATAGACCCTTTTGGGAAAAGAGAAACAGTTAGGAGGTTGCAGCTGAGCTGTGGCTGCAGTGGAGCCGGTGCCCAAGGGAAAGAGGCCGTGGGTGAGTCCATCTCTCGGGCAGCAGCAATGGCCACTGTGTAGGTGGTGGGTGAGAGGGGACAATGGCCCACGATTCCGGTGGCTGGATCACTTGTTTGAGTTGCCTCTGGTGCACCCCCCCATCTCTGTTTGTCACTTCAGAGCTGCCACGGAGGGACAGTAGCAGGTATTGACGGGAACCAGTTTGCTCAGCACTGCCTTCCCTTTAGCCAGGAGTGCTGCTGCTACTGTCACCGTGGCCTCAGTGGCAGCGAGCTAAAGCTGAAGCTGCCGTGGGCAAGGCCTCCACCACCGGCCTTACACTAATTAAACAGCACGAAGAGGCTGAATCACCAGGCCTGCATAGTTTGAAAATTGTAGCCCTGCCTGTTGTGCTGAGTCAAACTGGTTTGTCGGGATCAGGCAGCTGGGGTGGAGGGGGTATGAGGGGGGAGGGAGCCTGGGTACAGCTGGGCACCTGATGGGGTGGGAGAGGCCCCTTGCCCCAAGGGTTGGCTCTGCTGCTGGGTCTCCTACTCATTCTATCCCCACACTCCTGGCCAGACTCACGGTTGGGAAGGGCTCAGAGGCCTCACTGAGCCGTCCATCCAGCCCTCTGGCTGTTGGGCAGGGCCAGGACTGGGCTGGGGGGCTTGGATGAGCTCTGAGGCATGGGGCTCCCGGCCCTGTGCTTCTTCCTCCCTTCCTCTCCCTCTCAGGTTTATTCAATTATAAATCCCCATGATCTGAGGGGAAGAAGGGAAAACAAAATGTGTTCTCTGTTCAGAGATGCTCCCCTCCTCTCCCTCCCAGACTTGAGGGCCTGGAGCCCATGGCAGGCGGGTGGGTGGAAGAGGTGGCCCTGCGTGAGTTAGTCTTTTCCAGGTTCATGGCAGTGCCCCCACCCCCTTGCTCCTCAGGCTGACCACCCAGAGTGTGCAGGTTGGTAAAGGTGTGCACATGCACCAGCACATGGAAGGGGTGGGATGAGAGTTGATGGGCAGATCCCTCCGGTTGGTTGGCTGAGGTAGCGTGGGGAGGGGGCGGGGAGGGTGCAACTGATGGACGCATGCCATGCTTCCTCTCTTTGCAGGTAGGTAGGGCTCCAGGGGGTACCTTCTTGCTCAGACCACAGCCCCTCTGTGCTCCTGCCCTGGCATGCTCTTGCTGGGCCTGCTCTGGGGCGTTTCCTCGAGCGTGCCCTCAGAGTTCCTGGGCTGCGGTTTGGGCTGGAGACCTCTTGCTTCTGTTTCTAGAATTCTTTGGGTCCCTGGGTCTCACTGACACTGCTGTTCCCAGGGTGGGGTGCTGTGGGTCTGGCAGGTGTGGGGCCAGGGCAGGTGGCAGGCTCTCAGCTAGTGCCTTGGCACCACAGTGGCCCAATGGGACCCCAGTCACAGGGTGGGTGCCTGGTTCTCCTCCTGATGGGCCCCTAACTTATGTGGGGAAGTGTTGCCCAAAGTTCCTAGGGCTCGATCTCTTTCTGATGCCACCCAAGGGCTCAGGGGCCCTTCAGATAGTGCCATTGTGCTGGCAGGGACTGGGCCTGCTGCTAGGGCAGGGGCTATGTCTGGAGAGGCCACACCCAGCCGCACCCTGAATCATCTTCATGCTCCGGCCCCACCCCCAGCCTTGTGACCTGTGACAGCTCCTGCCTATGCCAGGGTCACAGGAAGCAGGTCTGGGGCTTGCGCCTTCCCTGAGCCTCTGGCCAGGACTGCCCCAGTACCTCTGCTTTCATAGCAGACACTGCCCTCTCCTACACTTCCTCCACCCCAGTTAAAGACTCACCCCATGGAGAGAACGTGCCTGCAGTGTGTGTGTGCGCGTATGCATAAAGGACGCACCTCGGAGACTTCACACAAACTCTAGATATTAACACTTATAGTGTGTTTGCATGCTCCTGTGGCAAGTTTCAGTGCAAATGGACACCTGTATGTGTGCAGCTGATGCAGTTTTGTGTGACTTTGTAAGAGCACATCACCAAGTCTGTACAGGAAAACTGATGTTTGTGTTTGCACTTGATTACACTCAAGAGTGAGACTTGTGACGGGCCATAGTGTGTGCAGTGGGGTGTGTAAGGAGAATGCACTGTTGGGTGCACGTGCCCTGTGTTTGCATATGTCTCAGAAAATCTGCACCCATGAAGACTGTAAGAGTGAGACTGGGCCAAGGGCAAGCCGACTCCGTGTGCAGGGAAGATTCACTACATATGAATGTCTGAAGAAGACTAATCTGTTTGTACCATATGCATCCATGTGTCTGAGAAAGACAGACCATAGCTGTGTGTGTATGTTTGCGGGTGGCTATGGCTTTGTGTGTTTTTGTCCACCATATGTGTTGACTTGTCACTCTCTGGCCCCCGTGGTGTGGAATGAACCCAGCCACAGAGAACTGGGTGCAATGTGTGCATCTGTGTGTTCGTGCGCAGGCGAGGACCACACAGCTGCCACGTGGCTGCTCTCCGTCGCTCGGTGGAAGCCTGAAAGGGGTGTTGCTTTACTTCTGAGCATTGAAAGCCCCAGGCCTGGTGTCCACTTCCCTGCTGGCTTTTGGGGGGCTGTTGGGGTTCCCAGCCTGAGGGGAGCCCTGTGTCTGGGAGTGGCTTCTCTCTAGTCTCCCTCCAGCAGCCGCATGATGGGGCAGAAGAAGGTCGGGGTGCAGTCAGCAGTTGGGGGAGTTTGGCGACTGCTCACTCACTTCTCTTTTGTGTTTATCCTCTGTACCTCATATCCTTTACCCCAGTGTGTGTGTACACACACGTACACACATGCCATCAGAGAAAAGGTGGGCTCTGTTGGGTTGGGTCTTTCTCTCCCAAAGCCACAAACAGACAGATTCTGGGACCCCACTCCACACGTGTCCTCCCTGAGGCCAGGACACAGGAACCTCAGGGTCTCCCTGTTGCTGAAGGGAGCAGACCCCTCCTCTCCCCCAGAGAGCAAGCCCCCTCCTCCTCTGGGTGACCGGAGCTCTTCCTCAGGCACACATGACTCGAAATCCAAGTCCTCTCCTCATTAATGGGAAAAATGTGCCGAGATTGAGCGATGGCCAAGGCTGAGCGATGGCCAAGGGCCGATCCCCTCCCTCCCTCTCTCGCTCCCCAGAAATTAAACAGAAATGAAGAGCCTCCCCCTCCCGCCTCCCACCTCCCTGCGCTCGGAGCCAGCGCAGGGCTTGTTTTAAACTGTGGAGGAATCTGGCTGGAGGGGGGAGGGGGCTGAATATTTGGGTTTAAACAGTTCCAGATGGGTTTGGCACAGGCTGAGCAGAAGGAAGTGAGGGAGAGGGAGAGGGGAGGCAGCCCGGGGAGCGGTGGGAGCTTTGCCGCTCGGGCGGGCGGGCTGGTGGCGGGCAGCGGGCAGACACGCGGGCGGACCGGCCGGCGGGCGGGCTGGGGGAGGGGCGTTGGGCGGGGCCCGCTCCCGGGGACAGGGCTACCCCGGGCGGCGGGCTGGGGAAGAGGCCAGTTGGCATCCTCCTTGTCTCTGCATCTCGTCTTTTGTAGTCGCCGCCAGTCACCCCGGCTGTCTGGTCCTAGCCCGCCGCCTCTACACACCCCTCCTGCTCGGTGCGCCCCCGTCCGCCCCTGCAAGGCCCCTGCTCTGCCGCCCGCATGCCTCTCTCCCTGCCTGCTCCTGCCCATCCCCCCTGCCCAATGTCGCTGTCTGTCTGTCTGCCAGCGGGGCCTGTCAGGCCACCGACGATGCGGCTGGGAGAGCTGGTCCCGCAGCCTGCCCTCCAGGGCCCAGCCCTGCTGCAGGGAGGGCAGGAGCGAGCCTCAGCTCCGAGGTGGCTGGTTGCTGCCTGGCCGCTCAGGCCCAGACGGTAGAGAACCAGCGAGGGCCACACGCCCGGAGCCCGCGGGGTTGATGTAGAAGCCTCCAGAAGTTCTGGGGGTAATGGTGCCCCGTCCCAGCTCGGAGCTGAGGGAAGAACTACTGGCTGCCCGGTCTTCCAGGCTCCAGAAAAGGAGTTGGCACTTCTCTCCTCTTGCCTGCTCCTAGATCTGCTTGACCCTGGTCACTGTCAGAGGACAGCGTTGTCCAGCTAGACCCCAGAACCAGGGGAGCCAGTTTATGTCAGAAACCTGAAGGGGCTCCTCCTGTGGACAAGCAGCTCGGAAAAGGTTGGGCTGTGACAGCCCTGGGTGCACAGGAGAAGGCATTACGCTGGCTAGGGGTTCACGGAAGGCTTCCTGGAGGTGACAGCGTGGTTGTGACTCAAAGGATACACCTTTTCGGGTTCTTTCTGTTCCCGGTACAGAGGGGAGTATCGCAGTCAGTGTTCTGGCTAAGGGGCTCACTGTGGAGTCAGGCACACCTGAATCTGAGACACCTTTTGGCGCCTCACCCCGGGCCCTCCCAGTTTTACTTTAGGCGTTATAATTAACTTTATCTGGGCTTCAGGTTTCTCATCTGTAAAGGGGAACACCAATGGTACCTTCGTACAAAGATTGTGGGAAGAAGTGTGCTGGTTCTCAGGGAGCTGGTCTGGGTCTTGCTGGCCTTCACCCCACCCTTGACAGCATTCCTGCCCCACCCCCCAGAGGTGGGAGGCTGGCTGGGAGGGGGCTCTGGCCTGGAACCGCCCTCCCCTTCCCCGGAGTGTGGGCGTGGCTGGGCCTCTGTTAGGAGCAGAGTCAGGGGAGGCCTGGGCAGCAGGGTCTGAAGCACACAGCCCTTTGTTCCGGGATAAAGGCCCTGCTGGCCCCTTTGTGTGGAGATTAGCAGAGCCAGTAGGTGTGTGAAGCAGGCCCTGGCTCCTGCCTCATTAACCCAGGTCTGGGGTCAGCGGCAGACACCCACTCTCAGCTGGCCTGGCCTGACATGTCTGGGGCTGTGACATCTCTGGCCCTGGCTGCAGGGTCTTCTCCAGGGCAGGGCAGCTGAGGGCTTTGGGGGCTGGGGGCTGGGGTGCGGTGGGGTGGTGTCCTGGCTTTTTCTGTGACCCCTTTCTTTCCATCCTGAGCTTGGCCCCTGACCATTTTTCTTTGGTTGCTCCCCCAGAGACCCTCATGGACACAAAGTGGGTGACGTCTGAGTTGGCATGGACGTCTCATCCGGAAAGTGGGGTAAGACTTCCTCACCATCTCTCCTGAGTTTTGCTGCCACTTCGGCACCCCCCCCCCCACGCCCCCCATGCACCAGGGCTGGAGCAGGGCTGTCCGTCCCTCTGCCTATCAGTTTCCCCTCCTGCGGCATTCTCATCCTTTCTATCGCCTGCCTTCTTTGCTTGGCCTCCCAGCTCTGCAAGTGGTTTTATCTCTCACCTTTCAGCCTGCCTGTGTCCCTGCCACCCCCACCCCCATACACCATCCTTGTCCCCATTCTCCCTCTGTCTACCCCTCACCCTGTCTTTAACCTCTTCCGGTCCCTCTCCTGCCTGACAGTCCTTTGTATGTCTTCCCCAGCTACCTCCCTCCTACCTGGGTCCCTGAGAAGAGCACTGGCTTGGGAACCAGAAAACCTTGGTTCCTGGTCTCTAACTTGCTCTGTGACCTTGAGCAAGGCAGTTTACCCTTCTGGGCCTCTGTTTCTTGACTGTTAAATTCCTGTAGTCATGACATCTCTAAAATGTCCTAATTAACCTCCCTAGATAGCTTCCATAACTGCAGTAAGCTCTGGAACACTTAGGTTGGATAGCATTACAGACCCTGACTGTGTGACTTTGGACAGGTCCCTGCCTTTGTCAGCCCTGACTTTCTCTGGAATGGGGACAACAGGTACAGCTACTCAAGGGGTTGTTATAAAGGATAAATGTGATAACCAACATTTATCGCATGCTTGCTCTATATCAGGCACTGTTATGAGCCCATTACATGCACTAGATTGTTCCAATTCTGCACGGCCTCATTTACCTCATTAGCCCTTTTATACAATGACACTAAGGCACAAAGATAATACATCTTAAAGCTAATACTCATAGTACTTATCAAGCGCCCTGTTCCAAGTGCTTTATTCATTTAACGTCATTTATTCCTCATACATCTTTATTCTTGCCATGCTGCAGATGGGGAAATGGAGGTAGAGGGAGGTTAAGTGACTTACCTGTAGTTACACAGCAAGCAGAGAACTGGAATTGGAAACCATGTAGTCTGTGTGTTCAGCCACTACACTGCGGAAGCATCTCTGTGGAGCAAGTGTAGCAGATCTGGGCATGTGGTGAGCACCTGGCGAATGCTGGTGCTCACTCCCTGTCTTTTTCACTTGGTCTGTGTACAGTGGGAAGAGGTGAGTGGCTACGATGAGGCCATGAACCCCATCCGCACGTACCAGGTGTGTAACGTGCGTGAGTCCAGCCAGAACAACTGGCTCCGCACCGGCTTCATCTGGCGGCGGGATGTGCAGCGGGTCTACGTGGAGCTCAAGTTCACTGTGCGTGACTGCAACAGCATCCCCAACATCCCTGGCTCCTGCAAGGAGACCTTCAACCTCTTCTATTACGAGGCCGACAGCGACATGGCCTCGGCCTCCTCCCCCTTCTGGATGGAGAACCCCTACGTGAAGGTGGACACCATTGCGCCTGACGAGAGCTTCTCGAGGCTCGATGCGGGCCGTGTCAACACCAAGGTGCGCAGCTTTGGGCCTCTGTCCAAGGCCGGCTTCTACTTGGCCTTCCAGGACCAGGGCGCCTGCATGTCGCTCATCTCCGTGCGTGCCTTCTATAAGAAGTGTGCATCCACCACCGCAGGCTTCGCCCTCTTCCCCGAGACCCTCACGGGGGCTGAGCCCACCTCGCTGGTCATTGCCCCTGGCACCTGCATCGCTAATGCTGTAGAGGTGTCGGTGCCACTCAAGCTCTACTGCAATGGTGACGGAGAGTGGATGGTGCCCGTGGGTGCCTGTACCTGTGCCACCGGCCACGAACCAGCTGCCAAGGAGTCCCAGTGTCGTCGTAAGTGGGGACTGGCTTGGGGGGTGGGGGTGAGAGGGAGGGAAGGGCTTGGGCTACAACCACCTCCTGCCTCTACCCGCTGCTTCCCATCTGCCAGACAAGGTCGTCTGGCATCAGATCAGGGCCAGAGGGAAGAAAGGGAAGAGGGGTATCAGGTGCACAGAAGTTGGTGCAAGGGGGGAGCTGAGAAAAAATGAGGAGAGATACCAGGATAATAAGAGGGAAAAAAAGGAATGAAACTAAAGAGAGAGGACGAGAGACATGGAGAATCCTTGACAAGGAGATTCCTGGAGAACCTGGTCAGAGACTCAGGAGGCTGGCAAAGGTGCCTCCTTGCCCATCCCAAGTACATGCCTCACCCTAGAAGGCAGCTGGGATGCTGGAGTGTCTCAGCAGGTTGAGCGCTCACTTTGCAGCCCTGGGGTCCGAGGATCAAATCCGGGCCCCGGCCAGTGTGGACCCATATGCTGAACTGGGGCGTGCTCCTGTGCAGTGAAACTATATCGAAAACTAATGATGTGCAACTATGGAGACTGATCTGGGTCCTCCCCCTTCTGTTTGTCTCTCTTTGTGTCCAAAAGAAAGAGAACAGCTGCAGGGACAGGGGAGGTGGGTGTGGCATGCATGCTTGGCCCTTTGACCTTGGGGTCTCATCTGCTACTTGAAAGGCAATGTTTATGCCCAGTGGACAGGGGTCCATTTCCTGAAATCTGCGTCCTGCCTCTGCCTCTTAGAGCCTGTGTGACCTTGGGCAAGTCACTTAACTCTTGAATCCCGGTTTCCTCATGTGCAGAATGGGGACAATAAGGATTCCTTCATCGAGGTGTAGCAGGGCTTACGTGTATAGATGCCCTCAGAGCAGTACCTGGCACATGGTGACCACACACTGTGAGTTTAGCCACGACTCCCAGGAGCCCCGGGATGCATGGAGATCAGGGATTGTTTTGTCCTTATTTCATACGTGAGGAGGTTAGGTTCTGAGACAACTCGTAAACCTCATAGTGTACCAGACTTCGCTCACTTGAGCCTCACCACAACCTTGGAAGGTCAATTGCAGTTATGTCCCCTATTTTGTCAATAAGGAAACTGAGTCTCAGAGAGGTTCTGCACTCAAGGCCTCAGAGCTGGGATTGTGGGAACTGGGACTAAAGGCTTGTCCTGTGCTCTGCCACGCAGAACCAAGTGCCTAGGGCCTTGTCTTCTGTTCCCTTTCCCCGTTCTCTCCCCTGGCACTTGAGGGGTGGGAAATGGCTCTTAGCAAAGCCCTAGGTGTGAGGGAGCTGGCGACTCCAGCCTGGCTGTGAGGCCCAGTGCTGGGTGTTGTCCCGGGAAGGTGAACGGTACCTTGCCCGGCCCCTCTCCACTTTATGGGAACCTGCCCCCAGACTTCCTCTTCCTAAGTGGAGAAAGGGGGTGGGGGTGATGAGCCTGACAGCCTGAAGAGGGGCTAACACTCTGCAGGTCCCTGGCAGGAAATGCATGCTGGTTCCCATAGCAACGGGGCTGGCCTGGCCTCTGCCCCCTCCCCCACGGGCTCGAAAGAGCTTGGATGGAATATCACCTTAGCCAGGGGAGACTAAACCCCAGGGAAGGGCATAGCCCCAGCTCTGGGCGTCTCACGCTCTGGATGACCTCCCCAGAGGTAGTCGTTTATGGACAGGGTGACCACATGCTTTAGTGTGTCCAGGACATTCCTGGTTTATGTCCATCGTCCTAACATGGTTGGTTATTCATAGTGTCCCTTTTCACTTTCAAAATATTCCAGATTGAATAAGAAATGATATGGCCATTGTCGATCTGGAGAACCTAGAGTGCCCAGTCCCAGGGGCCCAAGTATAGATGGCAGGAGAGAGAGAGCAGAGCGGGTGTGGATGTGGAGCTCTCAGCTCTCTTTAAAGCCTGGGGTTTCCCTCATGGAGGCTTCCAAGCCTCTGACCTCCAGGTGACCCCAGCTTTCCTGCCTGCTGCCTGTCTTTCCTTCTCTCACCTCTCCTCAGCCACTGCCCTGCTCCTGGTGGGTAGGGAGAGAGATCAGTTGTAAAACTCAGAGGCCCCTGTTTTGGGGTGTCTGAGGGTGCTCAGGAATGGTTTTCCTCCAGCTTCGGGGAGGGGTGGGGCTTCCCAGCTGACTACATGGGGCTGGCAGCTGCTAGTGGCCTCTTCTTCTAGCTCGCTCTTCTCTGCCTTGACAAGCCCAGGTTATGGGGCTGACGTCTTAGTCCTTGAGGCCCAGGTGGGGTGGGCGTGGGGGGCAGGGTCAGGGAGGAATCCGCTGACACGGGGTTTGTAGCTGCAGCTGGGGTTAGGCAACACCATCGTGGCCCCCACAGGCTAGGAGGTGGAGGGGCCACGACCTGTGCTGGGGACGGGCCAGCTTCTCACAGCAGCGCGGAGAACTGCTGTTGCAAGGAAGGGAGGTGAGCACATCTGTCCTCTTTTGCCCCACAGCCTGCCCCCCTGGGAGCTACAAGGCAAAGCAGGGAGAGGGGCCCTGCCTCCCCTGCCCCCCCAACAGCCGCACCACCTCGCCAGCCTCCAGCATCTGCACCTGCCACAATAACTTCTACCGAGCAGACTCGGACTCTGCAGACAGTGCCTGTACCAGTGAGTGAATGCGTGTTCTCGCCCTCGCCCGCCTGGGCCTTGCCCTGGGCTGGGCTGGGAGGGCCTAAACAGTCACTCTGAATATCTCCATTTTCCAGATAGGGAAACTGAGGCTCAGGAGGTTTGGTTACGCCCAACATGGCACAGCTGGGAAGTGGCTGCCCCTGAGCCAGAATCCAAGTCGGCTGGCTCAGCCCTTCCCCAGCAATTATTCAGCACCTACCTCCCAGCTGAGCATCACGAACTGGCGAGGACCTCTTCTACTCCATCTTCCTCTGCAGAGAACTGCTGTTCTCTTGGCACAACTCGAACCAGAGGGAGCCTCACATCCCTGGGGCATCCTGGTCTCCTCCCTTCTTTCTGCTCTGGCCTGTGTTGTGCCAGGCACCAGGGATGTGGAGGATAAGATACAGTCACTGTCCTAACAGAACTCGAAACCTGGTGGGAGAAGCGTATGGAAACAGATAATGGCTGCTGGGCCGGAGGGATGCCCAGGAATTGTGTTATGGGTGTGCAGAGGACGGGCGGAAGGTGAATCAAGGAAGGCTTCTGAGAAGAGGTGATAGTGCAAGATGAGCCATGAAGGCCCAATAGGAGTCTGCCCAGTGAAGAAGTGTAGGAACAGTACTTTGCTTATTAAAGCAGAGCCAAAGGCAAGGAGGTAGGAAGCTGCTAGGAGAGCGCAGGAACTCTGGTCAGAAGGGTGGTGCTGGACCCCTGGCTCACTGCCCTCTCCCTCTGACTTCCCCACAGCTGTGCCATCTCCCCCCCGGGGTGTGATCTCCAATGTGAATGAGACTTCACTGATCCTCGAGTGGAGTGAGCCCCGGGACCTGGGGGGCCGGGACGACCTCCTATACAACGTCATCTGCAAGAAGTGCCGCGGGGGCCTTGGGGCTGGGGGTGCCTCGGACTGCTCACGCTGTGATGACAATGTGGAGTTTGTACCCCGGCAGCTGGGCCTGACAGAGCGCCGGGTCCACATCAGCCATCTGCTGGCCCACACGCGCTACACCTTTGAGGTGCAGGCAGTCAACGGTGTCTCGGGCAAGAGCCCTCTGCCTCCCCGCTATGCAGCTGTGAATATCACCACCAACCAGGCCGGTGAGGAGGGGACTCAGCAGGGTAGGATCTGGGTCAGCCACCCCCACACAGGCTGAGGTTGCCCAGGGCCTGCCAGCGTGCCACCACGGAGCCCCTGGGGACTGGATCCTGGGGAAGGGTGCCAGGGCCCGGGGAGCCGGTGCTGAGCACCCACTCCCCATCTTTTCTCAGCCCCGTCCGAAGTGCCTACACTCCACTTGCATAGCAGCTCAGGCAGCAGCCTGACACTGTCCTGGACTCCCCCCGAACGGCCCAATGGCGTCATCCTGGACTACGAGATGAAGTACTTTGAGAAGGTCAGGGCCTCAAGGGGCTGGAGGAGGCCTTGGGACGAGAAGATCACCCCCAGACAGTATCAGGGGCCGTTGGGAGTAGGCCATGGGTCCTGAAGGGCGTGGGACGGCCCTCAGAACCCACTAAGACGCCCCTTCCTCCTGGTGGTGCAGAGCGAGGGCATCGCCTCCACGGTGACCAGCCAGAAGAACTCGGTGCAGCTGGACGGGCTGCGGCCGGATGCCCGCTACGTGGTCCAGGTCCGGGCCCGCACGGTCGCTGGCTATGGGCAGTACAGCCGCCCGGCTGAGTTTGAGACCACAGGCGAGAGAGGTGCGTGCGCCCCTGCCCCTGCCCCTGCCCCGGCCCATGCTTTCCCTCCTCCCACTCACCATTCCCCTCTCGGTCTCCAGGCTCCAGTGCCCAGCAGCTCCAGGAGCAGCTCCCCCTCATTGTGGGCTCTGCCATGGCTGGGCTTGTCTTCATAGTGGCTGTCGTGGTCATTGCTGTTGTCTGCCTCAGGTACTCCCAGGCCCACGGTTGCTCCCTTGATGGACTAGAGCTTCCCTTTAGCACCCTAGAGACCTGATGCCATCAAGTGAACCGTCACCCGCGTCAAACCCGGAGCCACAGCCTTCCTGGGTGCAGGCTCTCCCTGCTGGACAGACCCTCTCTGGTCCACGTCTTGTCCCCCCCTCCCCCCCCCATGTGCCCTGAATCTACTGGCAGAGTAGACCGAGTCCACTGATTCCCTTGACCACAGACCCAGTGGCTACTGTAACCACCGGCCATGCGACCAGGCACTGGGCCATCATCCCCTGTGTGCCCTGCCTGTCCTGTGTGCCCAAGGGTCCCCTGAACAAAGGGAGCTATGGGACTTGTCTCAGGCCTCCCTTTCCTCTCTCCTCTCCAGGAAGCAGCGGCATGGCTCTGATTCAGAGTATACGGAGAAGCTGCAGCAATACAGTGAGTTTGTCTCCCCGCCTGGGTCTCCCTTATGCTCCGTGGATCCCCACAGGGCTTAGAGATGCCCTCTCCTGCTTCCAAGCCGTGCCATGTCCTGAGCCCCTAACTCACTGCTGCCAGCCTCAGAGATAAATGAGATGTGACCCCTGTCCTCAAAGGCAGTTAGTCCTGTGAGAAAGACAAGATGCGTACACACAGGGAACAATGACAGAACAATTAAGCGTTAAGCCGGGTGTTCCTGTTATAAAGGGCAGGAAGAGTTCAGAAAAGAGGAAGGCTTCCTGGAGGAGGTGGCCTTGGGCTGAGCTGAGCCAGACGGGATGAGCAGGGTTTAGAGAGGTGGAGGGGAACATTGCTGGCTGGAGGAGCCTCTGGAAAGCAGTGGGTGGGGTGGGGAGAGTGCCCAACTGTGGGGGCAGCAAGAAGACTGGTTTGACAGCTGTTGGGAAGCAAAGCTGGTGGTTGTGGCCAGGCCTTGGAGGGTCGTGAGAGGAAGGCAGAGGAGTTGGGACTTGACTCCACCATAGGTCATGCGAAAGGCGCTCAAGCTGGGGATGATATAATGGAAGTATTGTGTTAGGGAGACAGGTATGCAGGTAGATTGGTGGGAAAAGTCCAGAGGTAGGGAGCCCAGCTGGGAGGCTAAAGCCTGGAAAAGGTCAGGGGCAGGGGGAATGGGGGGAGGGGCAGATATGAGCGAGGTTTTGACATGATGAGAGATGAGGGTGAAAGAAGAAGAATCCTAGGTGTCCTTTATGGTCACTAATTCTCAGGCAGGGGGCGGCGGGAGGGGGAGGGGGAAGCCGTGGCTTCAGCAGAGAAGAATATGACACTGGCTTAGCAGGGAGGTCACAACTTGTGCTCGCACCAGGGGTAGCAGCCTGAGGGTGCAAGCTGCGGAGTCCCCTCACATTTCCAGTCTGAAGAGCTGGCCCCTTTCATGCCTCCCTTTTCTCCCGCTAGTTGCTCCTGGAATGAAGGTTTATATCGACCCTTTCACCTACGAGGACCCGAACGAGGCTGTGCGGGAGTTTGCCAAGGAGATCGATGTGTCCTGTGTCAAAATCGAGGAGGTGATTGGAGCTGGTGAGTCCCCAGGGGCGTGACTGGGATGAAGGTGGAGGGCATTTCCCCAAGGGCAGGGCCTAGGTAGGCTGGGTACAGAAGGGATCCCAGAAATAGCTCATGACCTGTGCCCTGTGCCCTGCAGGGGAGTTTGGGGAAGTGTGCCGGGGTCGCCTGAAACAGCCCGGCCGCCGGGAGGTGTTTGTGGCCATCAAGACGCTGAAGGTGGGCTACACCGAGAGACAGCGGCGGGACTTCCTCAGTGAGGCCTCCATCATGGGTCAGTTCGACCACCCCAACATAATCCGGCTGGAGGGCGTGGTCACCAAAAGTCGGCCTGTCATGATCCTCACTGAGTTCATGGAAAACTGTGCTCTAGACTCCTTCCTTCGGGTAAGAGCCAGCCCCCAGCCTCTTGCCCTTCCTCTGCCTCCCCCGCCCCCCTCCCCAAATCACGCAGACCCTATTCAAGTCTATGAATATTTGCTGAGGTGGCATGGTCCAGGGAAATAGTGGGGCCTTCCGAGACAGAGAGAATGGAGTTCTCATTTCGACTCTGCCCCTATGGCCTGTGTGACCTCAGGATTTGCTTAACCTCTCTGAGGTGTAGCTGCCTTGGTTGCAAAATGAGAGTGGTAAGAGCTATTTGGGCCCTTGTGGGGATGTGCTGAGATGTTGTATACAGACACCTACCCCATCGTAGGGCAGCTTCCTTACATTCAGTGCCCTTTGGACAAGATTGCAAGAATAAGCAAAGGATGGTCTTGGAGGACTTGGAGAAGGCAGGCCCTTGGCTAGGAGGGAGGTGATGGGCCCACCTGAGCTTGCTTGTTGCCTGCAGCTCAACGATGGACAATTCACGGTCATCCAGCTGGTGGGCATGTTGCGGGGCATTGCTGCTGGCATGAAGTACCTGTCTGAGATGAACTACGTGCACCGTGACCTGGCCGCCCGCAATATCCTTGTCAACAGCAACCTTGTCTGCAAAGTCTCGGACTTCGGCCTCTCCCGCTTCCTGGAGGACGATCCGTCCGATCCTACCTACACCAGCTCCCTGGTACAAGAAGCAGCTGGGAGGGAGACTGGGGGTGGGGCCAACCAGGCAGGGGCTCGGGGCTGGGGACCAGCCCCGAGTCGTAGGGTGAAGGGCGTGTGCCCCCCCCACCAGGGCGGGAAGATTCCCATTCGCTGGACTGCCCCAGAGGCCATAGCCTATCGGAAGTTCACCTCCGCTAGTGACGTCTGGAGCTATGGAATCGTCATGTGGGAGGTCATGAGCTATGGAGAGCGACCCTACTGGGACATGAGCAACCAGGATGTGAGTGGGGCCAGCCAGAGCGGTTGGTGAGTGAGAGCTGGCTGGGGAGCAGAGGGGTGGTGGTTCACGCCAGGTTTCCCTGCCCTCTGCCCAGGTCATCAATGCCGTGGAGCAGGATTACCGGCTGCCCCCACCCATGGACTGCCCCACAGCACTGCACCAGCTCATGCTGGACTGCTGGGTGCGGGACCGGAACCTCAGGCCCAAATTCTCCCAGATTGTCAACACCTTGGACAAGCTCATCCGCAACGCTGCCAGCCTCAAGGTCATTGCCAGCGCCCAGTCTGGGTCAGTACCTCTGCTTCTGCTCCCACCCTGTTCATGAGCCTAGCCCTGGTTTCCCCTGCCATCGGGGCTCAGCAGTCACCAGGTCCCTCCTCTCCACACAGCATGTCACAGCCTCTCCTGGACCGCACAGTCCCAGATTATACAACCTTCACCACAGTTGGCGACTGGCTGGATGCCATCAAGATGGGGCGCTACAAGGAGAGCTTCGTCAGCGCCGGGTTTGCATCCTTTGACCTGGTGGCTCAGATGACCGCAGAGTGAGTGGGCCTCAGATTTGGAGAGGTGGGGCAGGGGGCTCTGAGCCGGGCCCAGAGCGGGGAGGGACTGACCCTGCCCTTGGTGCATCTGCAGAGACCTGCTCCGGATCGGAGTCACCTTGGCTGGTCACCAGAAGAAGATCCTCAGTAGTATCCAGGACATGCGGCTGCAGATGAACCAGACACTGCCCGTGCAGGTCTGACATCCAACTCCCAATGGGTGGGTGGCCCCCAAGGACTACGCAGGGACTCCGACCAGCCAGCTGGACTCTCGGACTTTTGGATGCCTGGCCTTAGGCTGTGGCCCAGAAGATGAAACTTTGGGGAGGGCTCAAGCTGGGACTTCTCCTCCAGGCCTGCGCTCCCTCCCCAGAAAGTGTGCCCCAAACCTCTTCATATTGAAGATGGATTAGGAGAGGGGGTGATGACCCCTCCCCAAGCCCCTCAGGGGCCCAGGCCTTCCTGCTCCCCAGCGGGGGATCTCCACCACCTCAGACTTGGCTATTCTTCAGTGCCAGACGTCCTGGCAAGGTCAAATGGGGGACACGCCTGGGCTCCATAGGGCCCAGCCCTGGTGGGGGTCTGGCCCCCCAGGTAGGCAGAGAGCAGTCCCTTCCTCAGGAACTGGAGGAAGAGGCTGCCAGAATGGGGAAATGTGACACCCCTATCCCAAAGCCAGCTGGCATTTCCAGTTTGCACAGGGACTTGTTCTGGGGGCTGAGGGCCCTGCCCCACCCCCGCCCTTGGTGCTGTCATAAAAGGGCAGGCAGGGGCAGGCTAAGGAGCTGCCCTTGCCCCCCAGAGACTGACTCTCAGAGCCAGAAATCAGATGTGTGTGTGAGCGTGTTTGTGTGTGTGTTTGTGTGTGTGTGCGTGCACGCACTGGCCTGCACAGAATGTGGGTGAGCGTGTAAAAGCTTGGCCCTGTGCCCCGCAGTGGGGCATGCTGGGCCGTCAGCGGAATAAAGGCAATAAGATGAGATTCTCTTGCCTCTTGTCATTGCACCTCCCAAGGCAGGGAATGTGCCCTCAAGTTCCCAGTCCCTGGCTGTCAGCCTTTCAGAATTCCCTGGAGTCATGGAGAGACCAGATCTATCCAGGCTCGGCGTCGTCCCCTTGTGCTTCGGCCTCAGTGCGTCTAACTAACTCATTGGCAGTGAGGTGATGAGAGTAGAGCCCAAACTACCCCAGCGATCCTTCCTCCTAAGGCCCAGCATTCCTGGGGTGGACACCTGAGTCTGGATGGTGTTTCACAGACAGCATCTTTTCACATCCATCGTCTCTGAGGGAGCTGAGGGTAGAGAGAGGTTAGTCAGTTCCCAGGGTCACACGGCCAAGGACAAAGGAGCTGAGAACCCACTGGTGTTTAGATGCAGAGGCCAGCTCCTTTCAGCAAACATCAGCCCAGAAGTGTGGCTACTCCTTTCTGAGTGCTCACTGTGCTCCAGGAACAGGGCTAAATGCTCCATTTATACATAGATCTTATTTAATCTCACAACAACCCAGCCAGAGAAGGAAGTATTTTTATCTCCTTTTTACAGAGGAGGAAAGGGAGATGTTAAGTAACTTGCCCAAAGTGGCTGAGGCAGTCAGTGAGGCCTGGGGCTGGGATCCCCACCCAAAGACTGCCTGCACACTTGAGAGGTTCAGAGGCTAAATAATAAGAACCAGGGAGAGGGGCAGGAAAACAGCTTCTGGGAATGCAAAAGGGAAAGCGCTGGGAGCACTCAGAGGCCTCTTGGATGCAGAAACGGGGTGTGGGGAGAGCCGATGCAGTCGTTTTCCCAGAGGAGGGACTGTTGGGCAGTAAATCCTTTGCTTGGCATGGAACAGATTCCCAAAGCTGACCTGCATAGCCTAAATTAGAGGACCCTCAGCGGGACCCGGTAGGGGGAGGGGCGTAGATCAGGTTCCCGAATCGCCGCCCAGCACGTCCAGGACGGGTCCAGGCGGGCCGAGCTCCGTAGGGGAATTCTAACGGGATGGTAGCTCGGAGTTGGCGGAGCTGCAGGCCTGGAGGCGTGGGCAGGTCTTTCAGGTGCTTGGGACCCGGACTGGGAGGGCAGAGGCGGCTGGATTCGGAGGTTAGAGGTTTCTTCCAGCGCCCAGGCGGCGGCTGCCAGGCTGGGGGAAGGGGACCGGGACAGGGCGCAGGTTCCCCGGGCTGCTCCAGCCGCGCCCGCTCCTTGGTGTTCCTCCCCAGCCGCAGTCGCTGGGAGCTGGCCGGGGCGGGTCCTCGGTGTCTCCGGGGCGTGGAGGGTGGGGACGGCGCTCCTCCTTTCTTCCCGGGTTGGGGACTCTGCCGAGGACGGGGTGTGTTGAGGGGACGATGCGGGGCACGAGGTCGCCTGGGGCCCAGGCGCCCGAGCTGTCAACAGCGCGAGGTGTCCCCGGCAGCCGGGGGAGGGGACCAGTGCTAAGCGGCGTCTTGCACACTCCGCACTGTCTTCCCGGGCTTAGGGCTCAGATGAAGGGGAAGGGGCGCTGCAAGCCCCTGCTCAAGTAGTCACTTCCTACTCCTAGGGCTCTGGGCTGGGGGCGGGTCCGTAGCCCCTGTCTCCTGGAGCCCCTCTCCTGGAGGTCCCTTCACAGCTCTCTCCCCACTCTAACCGTCCTAGCGGGCCTCTGGGATGGGGGCTCAGCCGAGGAGGTAAGACGCTGCCCCCGGTGGGGTCCGTGGGGTGGGGTCCGTGGGGAGCGTGGGATCGTGGATGTTGAGTGCCAAGGGAGGAACGGGGGCTGGGAGCTGCACAGTGACCCGCACAAGGTGTGCGCGCCCCAGGTCGAAGATTTGGAGGGACTTCCAAACCCAGAAATACGGGGTGCATGAGCTACTCTGTTGGATGTGCTCTGTGCAGCACATACTTCTCTCCATGTCTGTCCAGATAGCCTGTACGCCCCCACACGCAGACCTCTTTCCTGTCACTCACCCACAGAAACAGCAGGCAGGGGCACACCCGCACCGGGTCTCCAAGTCACCCCCTTACCCAGGGTCAGACGTCCTCAGTTACCAGACCCCCCCTAGCCCCACCTCCCAAGCCGGGAGGAGGAAGGGCAAAAAACCACACCTTCCTGAAGCGTCCTCACCCCAGTGCAGCTGAACCCATCCAGCAGCCTGTGTCTCATCTGAGAGCTGGGACTAGTCCTCCGAGCTCTGAGCTGGGGTGCAAGCAGGGATGGGCCTGGTTGTGGCAGAGAGAGAATGAGAATACTCGGGAGGGGTCTGACTTTCCAGATAAGGAGAGTGGGGGAGCGAGGGTTTAATCTGCCCAGTTTTGGTTAATAACACACACTCTTGGGGGCAGAAAGTTAGATCTCCCAGTTGGTGCTTAAAAAGGGAAGGCAATGGGAGGAAGTGTTGGGATTGGGAGGGATAGAGGGTCAGCTCTCTCTTACCCACCTCATCCCATCTGCCCCAGAGAGGCAGTTGCTGCCCCGCATGACTCATTTTGTGTCCCTTTCTATGCCTGAGTTCAGAGAGTAGAGGCAGGTAGGGATAGCAAACTGCTCTAGGCTATGTTCAACCCCTGACTGTCACTACATCCCTCTCCAGGTGGCCCCAGGGACCATGGATCTAGGGAGCAGCCTTTAGATCTAAGCCTGGTTGGCCAGACACTGGATTAGAACCTGGAAAATGTGGGGCAACTGAGGTAGTGCAGTGGGAAGGGTTGCATGCAGATTTAGAGCACAAAGCCCAGCTTCCTAGTTTGTGACCTTGGGCAGGTTGACCTTTCTGTGGCTCATGCCCTCATCTAGAAAAAGGTATAATAACCATTCCTACCTCAGAGATTCTTAAAAACATCAAATCAGTTAATGTATGTAAAGTAAGTACTCAGAAATGTCAGCTACTATTTTTATTAGTATGAAGTTTGAATAAAATATAGGAACAGATACGAAAATGTTGCATAGCACTTGAGTCAAATAAACCCTTGAGTCAAAAGGCTCTTGGGGAAACCCACCAACCCCATTCTACCCATGGGGATGCTGAACACTTTGCTGCAGGCTTAGCCCAGGCAGGCCCGAGCCCACTCCCTGGGATAGGGCTGCTGGGCTCTGGGTGGTTTGAAGGCACTGAAGGTGCAGACGCTCTGTAAGGGGTCAAGAATGCATCAGGTTGCTGTGGGAGCCTGGTTTCTACATTTCTGCCATTAGCACACTGGACCTGCATCTGGGTGGGAGGGGTCCTTCCCTCCAATATTCATTCATTCTTCAAATATTTACTGGGTATTTACTGTGTGCCAGGCACTGTGCTGGGCACTAGGGATACTGTGATGAGCAAGAACAGATACAGCCGCTGCTTCAAAGAGCTTAGTCTAATAGGGACATGGAGGCGTTGCAAACAATCATGCAAAGAAACATACATAATCACAAGTTGGGGTCAATGTTACTGATGTGGGATTAAATCATAGCTCTAGGGACCTGGGTTAGTCTTGGGCAAGGTTGGGGGCCCTCTAGCCAGTTATCTGAGGCCCAGGAGAGAGCTGGGGCCCCCATTAACTTCCAGGTTCCTTTACCTTTGGGCGTCTGACTCTGGTGCATCTTCATTCACTTCCTTTCTCACTCATTTATTTATTCAACATACCTTCATTGAGACCTTCTATGTGCCAGTCCCAATGTATGGAGCTGGGGAAGTTATGATGAGCTGGTTATAGCCCCCACTCCCTGGAGGTACACACAGCTCAAAGGGTATCACTGATATATAAATCAACTAGTACGATGTGATCAGGTAAGTGCTATAGCTAGGTAAATGCTTGGTGCTGTAAGGAAGGGACTCAGGCTAGACATTCTGTCAAAGAAGGCTGCCCAAGAAGGGACTTGAATTAAGCCTGGTAGTCTGTTAGCATTTAACAAGAGGGGAGAAGACAGCAGTAAATGCAAAGGTCCTGGGGCAGGTAATAGCAGGGCAGCCTATGGGCACACAGGCCATTTCAACTCAGAGGATGAAGAATGAACAGGTCATGAACATATGACATTGACCAAGCCTTCCATTTCCCATAGTTTTATCCCCAGCTAGGGCCTCTGCTTCTCACAGCCCAGAGGACCAGTCTTGGGTACCTGCTCCCAGAAGTTCCACAACTCCACAGTGTTCCTTGGGCGCCCTGTAGGTTGCTACTTCTGTAGTCCTCTGCTCTGCCTCTTCCCTGCTGCAAGGCCCATTGGTCCACAAGCGTGTCTGAGTACATGATGCATTATATCCCTGTTTCCCCAGAAGAGCTCAGAGAGATCACAGGGCTTGCCTGAGGTGACAGGGCCAGACAATGGCAAAGCCAAGACCCGAATCCCACCTACCTCATCCAGACTTCTGTGTTCTTCCTATTACATCAGAGGAGACCTTGGAAAGGGGCCTAGGAGAACCCAGAAATCCTGTACCTGGATGGCACATCCAGGCCCTTCCAGGGTCCCTTCAAAGTGACATTCTTCCCACCCCTCCTCAGGAGGGGGATCTGCACACATGGCAAGGGCTGCCTCAGCTCCTTTCTTCAGAGAAAGGAGGAGAAGGGTGGCCAGGTGCTGAAGGCTCTTGTCAGGAGTACAGTGCAGGGGTGGTGTCGGGTCCCAGCTTGGGGCGGCACAGGTCTCACAGGCAACAGCAATGTCCTTCCACCTCCCCTCCCTGCCCCTCTCTGTTTCTCATTAATTAGTCCCATCTCATGGAGCAGGAATGAAAACAGACTCAGGATCTGGCTGAAGGCCTGCAGTGACATCAGCCCAGAGGTGGCTGCCCTGACCCTGACTATTCGGGGCTGAGGAAGACCTCCTTCCCTGCTTTGTCCCAGGCTGACAAGGAGGAGAGAGACAGGGGGCACCTCTCCCTGAAGCCCGCTCTTCTCTGGGCACTGAACTTGGGGCAGGTGAGTGAGTTGGTGCTTGCCTGAGGGGACCAGGAAAGGGCTCATCTATAGGAATGTGGGGGTACAGGAGTTGGGTTTCTCCAGACACCACTGCCTCCCACACACCCTGCCACTCCTTCCCCCACAGCCAGCCCCAGCACCACTCCCAGGCATTGTTCTCCCAATATCCTCTCTGCTTACTTTTGAAGTCACCTCCATTATTGAAGTCTTACACTACCTTCTTCCCATCCTGGCCTCCATTATCCTTTCTGAGCATCAGGTTCACAGTCAGGCTTCTGGGACTTGGTACCTGGCCAACCAAACCCTTCTTGGCTCCAGCCTCTTGACTTTCACACCCAGATGTTGACCTTTCACCTCTAGTGACCACCTCCCCCATCCCCCATAGGCCTCCAGCTGCACAGTGGGTTACACTTACCGGTAGATCCTGCTGATCCCTTAGCTATCTCCTCTAAGATGCCATGACTGATATCTCAGGTTCCATCTACTTCCTTCTGTCTACCCAATTTTAAAAAAGATTTAGTTTATTGTTTTGACAGAGACACAGAGACACAGAGAGAGAGAGAGAGAGAGAGAGAGGGAAGGGGGAGGGCCCAGAGCAGTCTGCATAGTTGCACATCATCAGGTTTCAACATGGTTTTATTCCACACAGGTGGGAGCGGGGCTGTGCAGGGCGGGAACCCGCTGGGTCCTCCTTCAATGGACGCACTCCCCAGTTCAGCACATGGGTCTGCACGGGCCGGGGCTGGGACTCAGTCCTGGGACCCTGGGGCTGCAAAGTGAGAGCTCAACTTGCTGAGCCATCCCAGCTTCCCTTGTCTGCACAATTTTAAAAATATGCCCCCCACCCCCTTTTCTCCCCACCTGGGGGTCTTTGGGGGATACTTCTCTCTCTGCCCAACCTGGACTATCCCTACTTTCAAACATTACCACCATGATGACTCTGAGCAAATCTTTTCTTGTCCTGTTGATTTTCAATAAAATTCCCCCACAGCAGCCAGTACACCTTTTGTGCACTACTCAAGCCCACAACTGCATCTCTTTCCATTCTCACTGCCGACTTTACTAAACTAAGGCATCCTCTCAACAAACACTTGTTGCACCTTTCTCTTGGCCAGTCACTAATCCTTAGGCAATAGAGATAAGTGAGCCACCCTCAAGAAGCCTACAGTTCAGTGGAAGAGAAAGATAAATGACAAGGTGACATAGGAATATTCCAAGTGTCACTGATGGATTTTGAAGAGGCGAGTGACATCTTGAGAACAGTGTTTTGGGAAGTGGAGTGAGGCAAGTGTGGGATGAATTGAAGGACATAGAGATGGTGGCAGGAAGGCAGGCAAGGAGGCCACCATCTAGGTGAAGGGTCATGGGGTCCTGGCTGGAGATGGGGTGAGGAGGAGGTACTGTAGAGATGACGAAGAGGAAACCGGTAGGAGGGATCTTGCAAAGATCAGAAGCAATATGCTTAGTGACTGATTGGATGTGGGAGCAGAGAGATAGTAGGTGTCTGGGCCTGTGTGATTCTGGGGACTGGGCAATTATGTGTACTTTGGCACCCTTTACAGATTCAGAAAGTACAGGAAGAAGAACAGTGTGTGTGGAGAACAATGGGTTCAGCTTGAAACTTTTAAGGGGAGATGCCCGAAAGCCATTGTATCTGGAGCTCAGGAGCGGTCTGAACCCGAGTTTCGGGCACAGTGTGGAGGCCAGGGAGGAAGTGGGCAGGCTTGCCCAGGAGAGGTGTAGCGGGAGGGGCTGAGGTGGGTATGTGGGGAATGCCCCCTCCCTGCTCCCACAGGCATTCTTCATGCCTCTCTGAGAGCTCTCTTCGCACTGCGTTGTAAATATTTCTGTTTGCCTTCTCTGCTTTTAAGGGTGTCCCAAAATTCACGCAAGATTTGAATTTTGCGTCATTTGTGCGGTAAAGTGTTGCCAACGAAAAAAAAGACAGCGTGACAGCTGACAATTCAGGGTTATTAAAAATGGAGTGCTACATGAAAGAACAACGTGTTTTCATTGTTGAGCAATGAAAATTTACAATTTTTAATTATAAACCTGTGTTTTCTATCAAAATTACTTCTTGTGTGAATTTTGGGACACCCTTATGTGTGCTCCTTAGAGGAGAAAGCATATATCTTTATAATGCATGTTTTCCAGGAAGATACACCAGGGTCTGGCACAAGATGAGGCTTAGTAATGTCTGTGGGATGGATGACTAATAATAATAATAATGTATTGAGGGTTTACTGATAATGTTGTAGGTGTTTTACATTTAGTTTTTCATTTAATCTTCAGGACAACTTTACATTTTTATCTCTCAATGCCTCAATTTCTAACTCTTGCCATTTTCATTTTACATATGGGGAAGCTTGGCTAAGAGAAGTTAAGTAACTTGTCCCAGATCACAGGATGAGTATGGGGCAGAGCCAAGGTTTGAATTCAGGTAGTCTAACTCCAGAGACGATATTTTTTACTCCCACAATATTCTGCTTCAAACAAAATCCAAGAGTAAAAACAACTACAATGATTGCCATTATTGAACGCTTACTGTGCCAGGCACTGTACTAAGAACTTTGTTAGATTATTTAATTCTATATCAATGAATTAATAGGTAAATAAATTGATGGATGGGGTAAAATATGTATGTATATAAATATGTGTGTATGTACAAGTGGATGAATGAATAGGTGAATGAATGAATGAATGAATAGATGAGAAAGTATATGGATGGTTACAGGGATCAATGGCTAAACAAGTGAATGTATGAATGGATGAATAATATATGGATGAGTAGATAATAAGTAGGTGAATGGACAGAAGAATGGATGAATGGTAGGATGGATAAAAGAATAGACAAACGTGTTTGGATGACAGAATACATGGATGGATGGATAGATGGATGGATGGATGGATGGATATGTGAATTGATGGAAGAATAGGTGAACAAATGGGTGGATAGGATGGATGGAAGAACCGAAATACATGGATCCACAAGCATAGATGAGAAGATGGATAAGTAAATTTTAGATGACTAGATAGATGAGTAGATAAATGGATGAGTAAATGGATAAATGGATGAATGGTAGGATGGATGAATGGATAAATAAGGGAGGTATGGATGAATGAATGAACAGACAATTATGGTAGATTATCAGGTGGCTGGGTGATTGAATAAATGGATGGTTGGATGGATGAATGAATGTTTAGATCATGGGTCTCCAAAGTTTTCAGCCCGCGGGCCGCATTAACTATCAAACAGCAGTTTGGGGGCCGACTACACACTCGAGGTCCAAATAAAAAAGAATCAAAACATAGATGTTGTTTTTAATTATTTATTTAATATTATTTTATTCAGATAAAAAGGTCTCCACGGGCCGGATGAGAGGGCCTAGCAGGACGCATCCGGCCCGCGGGCCGTAGTTTGGAGACCCCTGGTTTAGATGGTTGGATAGATAAAGAAATAAATTCCTATCTTTAGGGCTATAACAAAGAATAAGAAAACCCCCAAATTATAGTTTCTACCCTTTCCCCTAGATATATCTCTGCCTTCTCTTGGCCACATTGGTATATAGACTCTATCCTGTTCCCTGCTCCCTCCAAACCACAACCAGGCACCAAAGCTTGGCCCTCACCCCTAAGTGCAGAAACATCCTGGAAGGATTCTAGTCATCCTGATTCTTTTGTTGCTCTTTTGCCTTATTGTCCAGAGAAAGCACTTTCCAAACAACCGGCCTTGGAATAAGGCAAGTGGTGATTGTGGGGGCTCTTCCCTCTGCCCCTCTGGTGGTATCTTTAATAGGCCTAACCCTGGAGTCCCAAGACCCAAGCAGAGGCCCGAGTTGGAAGGTTGTGATTAGAGTAGGAAACTGGATGGAATGAGGCCTTGCCGAGTTAGAAGGCAGGGCCCACTTTTGAAGACATCCAATTGCAAGACCTCAGCCCTACTGTATGGAATCTGTGTGGCCTTGGACAACTCACTTAGTCTTCCTGAATTTCTTTATCTGTAAAATGAACTAATAACATTTACTTCACATGGTCACTGGAAGAATGAGAAAAGATGCAAAGAAAGTGCATGGCACTTAGTAGGCCTTTAACAAATGCTTTCAAGAAGTAATAAGGTATGTACATTTCTTTTTTTTTTTTTCTTCTTGAGGCAGGTAAACTAAGGAACTTATGCTCTATGTCTCCCTAGGAAGAAGCGTGGGTTTGAGAGGACAATGACATCATGGGTCTAGGGTCCCCATGGCCTCTGAGCACCTGCCCAGCTTCACAGAACCTCCTTCCTTCCCCTTCTTCCTGCCCCCATAAGCTCAGGTCCTTGGAAATTCCCAAGGCCTGAGCAGAAAGAAGTGGCATTAGGGTGTAGGTGGGCACAGGAGTTAGCCATGGAACTCCTGAGGAGGCCGGACCCTTCCCACCGCCCCAACCCTCCCTCTCTGGGCCAGGGACCAGCAGGGCACCCCGCTCTGTGCTGAACAAAAAAAGAGCTGTTTGTTGTGGAAGATGAGTCATGGAGACCCTAGAATAGTCCTGGGAGGGAAGTGGGGGAGAGGGCTCTTCCCCACCCCAGGAATGGGCCTTCTACCACAGCCAGACCTCAGTGTGGAGCATGTGGATCAAAGGCATAGAAACTGGGATTCCTACCTTTGCCTTCCCCACTGCTTTCTTTCACCTCTCTTGTCTCATTTAACCTCCACCATGCTTACATGTTTTCACACAGAACAGAGGCTGGGATCTTGCCTTGGGTGTCATAGGTATCTGTAATGCTAACTTGCTGGACTTTTGAGTTTGCTGAGGGTACTTTCTCCTAAACTGAACTTGTACTGGAGTTGAACACAGGATATATGAAGGGAGAAGGGAATGACTATGTCTTGTACTAGGCATTGTACATAGTTCCATCCCCATAACAAGCCTATGAGGTTGTGAGGAAGATACTGTTATCCCATTTCACAGATAAGAAAACCGAGGCACGGGAAAGTCACTTACCCAAGGTCATATGCCAGGTAAAAGTTAGAGCTTGTATTTGCACCAGGGTCTCTGACTCTTGACCAGAGTAGTACCTTAGAGAGGGAGCCTTGAGGGAAAAGAGCACAAGGCTCTGGAAGAGAAGGTGAGAGGCTCTATTGGCATGGGGAGAGCTGGGCTGCTGTTCTGTTTGACTCAGCACCAGGGCTCCTGGCTCCACATGCAGCTTCGTGCCGGGAGCCCAGCTCTGTGTGTGTGAAACAAAGATGCTGAACTGGTGCCAACAGGGCCATACCCAGCCCCAGCCCCCACCTGAGGGCTCAGGAAATGACACACCTGAACTGCAGAACAGATTGTTGGACCCGTCTCCAGGATCCCCTCCCAGAGGAGGGGTTTGCAGATGGTTGCTCAGCAGCCCCTAGGGGGGAGGAGGGCCAGGCTTCCTGGGTGAGGAGTGCCCTCCAGGATGACCCAGACATGGTGTAGTGGACACATCAGCCTGCAGGTCAAGTGGCTGGGTGCTGTGTGACCTTAGACAACTTGCTAAATATCTCTGGGCCTCATACTTTTTAAACAAAGGGAGACATTTTTTTTCTGCCTACTTCTGGGCCTAGGGCCTGGAGGAAGAGACCTCCTACCCCGTGGAGGTCTAATTCTGGGTCAGAACACAGGCTCTGGGGAGAGATAGGGCAGCAGGCTCTCGGTCTGATTTTCCTAGGGGCTGCCTGTAATTGTTCTCACAAGTCTGCCTGTGCATAAGGGACAGCGTCCTCTTGATACCCTTGCTATGGAATCTGAAACAGGCTTTCCTGTGCCTGGGGCTAGAGAATGTTCAGGAGCAGGCGAGTGTGGCTAGTGGGGATGGGGATTTACTCCCATCTGGCAGCTAAACTCTACAGTGAGCAGGGCTCAGCTCTAGAACATCATGTGTTCCTGGCACAGGTAGGGTGGCTGAGGCCCCAGAGGGGACAGCCAGCAGAGCCCAAGGGCCCACACTCTCAGGCCTGAGATGTAGCGCTGAATGGCCAGCCTGCAGGGCCTCCGTTTTGGGGTTGCAAGCTGTGTGGGAGCCAGGAGTGCCCAGAGAGAGCGGTGGGGGATGGCCAGTGTCATTTCAAGTGTGCTGGGGGGTGGAGAGAGGGTCCATCCCTTCTTGCACACCAGCCTGGGCTGAGGCAGCCGCTCAGGCAAAGGGAGGCTGGGGGAGGGGAGGGCAGAGCTTTGCAAAGGAGGAGGCAGGAATTCTGGTTGGAAATCATTCAAATGAGGCTATGAAACCAGAACCCTGTCTCAGAACAAATTGGCTAGATTTGGCCTGGGGGGAGGGGGGTTACAAGGAGCGCTGAGGAGGTTGGGCCCTGGCTGAGGGGGGAGGGGCTGGCAGGACTCTGATGTGTGTTCCCAAGAGGAGCTCAGGTCTGAGCTGTGATGAGTAGAAAGGGGCAGCTGCCTTCTCTGAGACAGGAGGGAGGAGCCAGGCGCCTCAGCTACCCACCCAGTTGGCCTGCCCTGGGGGGCAGGGGGCTAGTCCATCACTGACAGGCTTTAGCACTGCCCAGCCGGTGACCCTGACATGTCCCTGCCCCGTTTCCAGCCCTGCTCTACCTTGAGACAGAGGAGCCCCTGTGACTCCACATCTTACCCAGTATTCATTCAGAATTTCTGTTTCCCTTCTAAGTCGCCCGCTCTGCCCTAAGCCTCTGGGTAAAGGATGAACTGGGCCAGTCTGGGTGTGGAGTTGTGACTTCAAAAATGGATTGTCATTCCTGTCCTACCTGGGGTGGTGTCTGAAGGCCTCGCACAGAGTAGTGCTGCCCCCAGGCAGCCTGGGCAATGCTTCTCCTCCCCAGTCATGGGTGGGAACGAGGAGGGGAGGGCAGCGGGGGTCCACATGGGGTCAGGCAGGGGTCTCCTGCGGAGGAAAACCAAGGCCTCCAGAGACTCATCAAAGGAGCTGCTGTGTGAAAGAGGCAACCTTGGAGAGGTCACAGGGTTCACACTGCCTGGAGAGGGAGGAAGGCTGAGTCTGAGAAGGGACTGGGGGGCGAGGCGGCTGGGGGACAGGCTGAGAGAGGAGGTGGCCAGGCTCAGGGCCGTAGCTCCTCATCCAGCACTAGTGTTCTGCCCAGCTGGCTGGCCAGCCGCAGGCAGAGCTCCCGAGAGCACTCTTCTAGAGAGATCTGTCTGCCGGCAGTGGTCTGGGTGTCTTGGCCCCTTCTTAGGGAGAAAACAAGGTTCCTTGACACCCCCACCCTTATACCTCATAGCTCCTCAAGGGCCACAATCTTCTCAGAGACAGATGGAAGCAGGACTTGGACCTCAACCATGACCCCCACCCCTACCCCCTTGCCTAGACCCTAGCACAGGGGTCTGTCTGGCTCGCTGCTCCTTCAACACTATCTGCACCATGTAGGATCTGCCTTTGTTCTTTCTGTCTCTATCCCCTTGTGACTCAAGTTCCACCCTCTGTTGAGGGGACCAGACACTGATTGGGATCCGCTTTCCCACACCTTGAGCCCATTAACCAGCTGAAGACTTTACTCCCCACCTACCTCTAGTTTCGGAGCTCAGAAGCCTTTCTGCCCTTCCCCCTTCCAGAGCCATTAGAGGCTCCCAGAATCCTCTCTGCTTTGCCTTCAGTGTGGATACCCAGGTCTTCACTGACCTGCCTGCCCCTCAGTATATGGGTCACAGGTCCTGTTCACGACCTCAGTGAGGTCTCAGAATCCCCTCTGTCCTCCCCCAACCCCAGGGTGGACTTCCCAAGTCCTCTTCTGTATACTCCTCAATGGCAGCCCTAGAAGAAAGTCCCTTCTGAGGGGCTGAAGGTGGGCAGCCATGGCTCATGGTGGGAGGGACATGGGCTTCTGGCTGGGTCTGGACATCTACTCTCAACTGAGGGGGCCACTATGGCGGGTAAGTAAGCTGGAGGGGGATGGGAGGGGCAGGGGGAACCGGTCTTGTGTTGTTCTTGGCTTGGAGCCCCCAGCCCCAGGGAAATCCTGACTCTGTGGAAAACTGAGCAGGCAGTCAGGCAGGGGAGGAGGAGTTGGAAGAGGAAGAGGAGGAGAAGGGGAGGAGGACCAAGGGCTCAGGGTGAGGTGGGGGTTGAGGCTCCTCTCATAAATCAATCCCACCAGCTCTCAGGCCTGACAAAAACCAGAGACCCAGAGTCCCTTGGGGGCTGGGATTGGGGAGTGGGATGAAGATCATCCAATGGGCTTTGGGGGAGGAAAGGATGAAATAAGGGGCAGCATCCTGCTCAGAGGGACCTGCCTCAAGCCCCCCCAAACAACAGGTGTGTGTGTAGTGGGGGGGGGGTCTGAGAAAACTTCACAACTATAGGAGCTGAACCAGGGTGTCTGTGACAGATTGATGGAGGGAGAGGGGTACCCCACTGACCAACAATTCAGATCACTTTTACTGCCTTGAAATCTGGCCTTGTTCTGCTCCTGAGAAACTGGGAGACTTCAGATGAGTCGTTTTACCTCTCCAGGCCTCAGTCTCCCCAGATGTATGAGGGTGTGGGATCGGCCCAGGCCCTCTCTGGTGTCCCCTGAAGCTCCACTACAGCCCTTCTCAGTGCCTGGCAGGGGCAAGACTGTTGTTCTGGAGCTGGTAGGACAACAGGGAAGAGTCCAGGCTCTGCTGTTTAATAGCTCTGACCTTGGGCAGGCAGGGCATATAACCTCTCAGATTCTCAGTTTCTGCATCTGTCCAATGGGCATAATAATGCCTCTCTGGCAGGGCTGTGATACCAGGTGAGTGAGACTATGTCTGTAAAGGTCCTGGGGTGGTAGAGTCTCACAAAGGCTGTTGCTTATTTTGTGTTTACCTCTTGGGTGTTTGCGAATCTCTCAGCCTTCCAAGGATCACCACTTTCCTTTAATACTCAAATATTAATCATAATCAAGTGGCCCCAGCTCCCAAACCAGTGACATGGAGACCCTCACAACCCACCCCCTCAGTATTTGCAAGGACTCGGGACATGTCTGTGCTTCTGCTCCCATTTAACCCCCTTGCCATGGCTGGTAGCTCCCTGTGCTGTTGTCCAACTTGGCCACTGTCCCACTTGGGACACTCTGGGCCGGTGCCTTGTGGGCCATCACCAAAGGTCTGGGCCGTGGAAAGAGGATGTAGCCAACAGAGTACGAGAACAGCCGACCGTGTGCACTTGCACATCAGCTGACACTGTCTTAACCCTCTTGCCCGCTTCCTGCACGGGTCCAGCATGGCCTTTTCTCAGCCCTTCCTCACTAGGCACCCCTCACCCCATCCCTGTCCAGATTCCTACAGCCATTGACAGAGGCCCTCAGCACCCCCCTTTGTGCTGCTCTCCACTCCCTGCTGGACCTGCACTTCTCCTGGTTTTATTTCATCCAGACCCCCATTCTTACCAATCCAGGTAGTTGAACCAGCAAAGGGGTTCGACGTTTGAGGTGTAATCTGTGCCTCCGAGAGAATGCTGAAGGGCAGCAGTGTATTTACCTCCTAGAAAATCATGTTTTCTTTGCAACTATGTTATATTTGCATTGTTTCCCAGGAAAATAGCTCTGATCAACTCACCTTCTGCCCTAAGCTTGTCTCCCCAGCCCCAGGCTTACCTCCTTCTCCAGGCCTCAGGAAGCCCCTAGAATATGTGTGTGGATGGTTAGGGAGAGGGGAGGCATTGGCCCAGGCTGCTCCAGGTCCCAGTTCTAGGGTCTAAACAGACCCACGGGGCCGGGCCATGCCGCACACAGCTGGGGCCCATTCGGAGGAGGCTGGTATGGTCCCGCTTGAAATCTCTAGCTGGGGTTCCTTTTCTCAGGGGGCCTGGCCTTTCTCCAGGACTTTATATCCTGAGGCAGCTCCAGGGGTCTGTGCCTCAAGACGCAGGGGACAAGGCAGTCAGAGACATAAGGGCCTGGCCTCTGCTGGGTAGTTCTTGGGGGTGGGCTGGGGGTGGGGGCCGGGCAGAAGCACTGTTGTCTGCGGCGTGGGCTCCCTGTGGAAAAGGAAGTGTGGGTGAGTAGTCTGCGGGAGGGGGGTGGCCGACAGGCTCCCAGGTGGTACCTTTATAAATCTGTCTCCTCCAGTCGAGGCTGTGGTCACTGTGTGCATGCGGTGGTGGCACTCTGGCCCCTGCTGTTGTGAGGCCTCAGCTTCACTTGGGTCTCCCCAAGGCTGCGAGGAGTCCAGCCAGGTTAGCTAGGAATGTCTAGAGAGACCATTTCTCAGACAGCAGAGTCTCCACTCCACAACCTGCAAGACAAGTGAGCATCCAGCCTTTGCTTGATCACTCCTGAGGGCAAGGCACTCATTACCTAGAAAGGCAGCCCCCTCCCTCTTGGCTGGGTAACTGAGATGACTGAAAAGTTAGAAATGGAGAGTCCAACAAGCACTTAGTACTGGACCCTTTGTGGGGGTGAAGAGGGGGTCAGGGAGCAGCTGCGGATGTCCTCATGAGAGAGGGAGGTAAGGCAGGACGGCCTAAAGCAGGGTGAGGCCTAGGCTCTCTGGGAAAAGGCTCAGACCTGCGCAGCAAGGGCTAGGGTTTGAGTCGGCTCTGCCATTGACTCACTGTGGCTTTGAGGGAGCCACTCCTTTGCCTGGGCCTCAGTTTCCATAACTGTAAATTTTACAGGCTGGGTTTGGCCACTTCTAAGGGCTCTGCCCCTGGCAACAGATGCTCTTCCACAAGTCTATGAATAGCTGGCGCAGAAGGATCAGGTCTTGGTCCATGGGGGCCAGGCAGGCTGGAGAGTGCTCAGAGAATGGGCTCTGTGTGGGATGGGACAAGGTTCCCTTTCATTTCGTGAGGACTTGGCGGCAGCCCAGGGCCTACAACCTCTCCCTTCCGCCAAGGTCATCCTGACCCTGACCTGGGGGGATGGGGGGGGGGTGCACAACTGCCTGGGGCAATTGAGGTCAGGAGCTGGCAACTTGGGAGAAGAAGCCCAGTGCAGAGGTTCATGCTCCTGTCCCCGGTTGGGATGACGGTCTGAACAACTGCAGCTCTGTGTGCCTGCAGTTCCTGACAGGGACCCAGGCCTCTACCCCTCCTGCAGTCTTGGTGGTCCCTGGAAAGACCTCCACTGGCCTTAGTGTCAGACAAACCTGGTATGAAATCCAGACCTGCCACTTTTGAGCCTAGTGACCTTGGGCAAGTCACTGCCCCTCCTTATCTGGAAGTCGGGGACTCTGATTTCTACCTTGCATTGTTACTGGGAAGATAAGGCACATGAGGAAGAATCGTGGCCATAGCATGCCCTCCATGGAGATGGCTATGATTATCATTACCAGAGGCCCAGCTAAGCAGAGACAGCGACAGGACCCAGAACAAGACGGGCCTCTCTTCCTGCGGCCCCAGCCCTCTGTCTCTTGGTCTATTTGTCCATGAGGGCACTGGGGGCTTCCAATTCTTAGGCCCTAAAATCTGCACAATTTAAGGTAGTCAAAACAAACCCTCCACTGTACTTATGCTGAGAGGGAACACGCTTCTGGCCAGGCCTAATAGGTTCCAGGTGTGCTCTGTGGCCTGCCGTGGCTGAACCAGCCTCGGTGGCTATAGCTGGGACTGTCCAGCTGGCTGGGACGGCTCAGCCAGCCAGGCCCTTCCAGCCCTGCCCTTCAGCCTGTGAGGAGTGTCGAGCTGGGCCAGGTGCTGTACAGTATGACGGGGCAACCAGCCTTGTGCTCAGAGAGCCCAGGGTTCAAAGCCACAAGGCACGGGGCCTGCCCCCCGCAGCACACGTGGGGGGTCTCTCAGGCTCTCCTGCCCCACTTTTCCCAACTACCCAAGTCCATGCCGAGCCTCTATGGTGTGTCTACCTGTGACAGCAAGAGATTCTGGCATTTCGGACACGATTTTCACAGACCTATAAAATTCCTTCTCACAGGAGGTCGACCGTGGGAGTGACCTCCCAGAGAGACTCAGGGAACCAGGTGGGAGCCCACAGGGCATGAGTGAGGTTTCTTTTATTACAATTACATATTAATTATCATGGTATATAATCAGAGTGACAGCCGTCATTTATGAATGGAGAATCATGGGCCAGGTACTATGTTCAGTGCGTTCTGTACATGAACTCATCAACTCCTCACAGCTATACCGCGGCTGTCCGGGAACCATCCAGCCATAAACGCCTCTATTTTTCATGTTACATGGCTGGATACTTTCCGGACAGCCCTGGTACATGGCAATTGCATGGGTTCTCGCAGAAAACAAAGAGGGGACAGGAGGCTAAGGGATACCCAGAGCCTGACCTGAGGTCACCCAGTCAGGAAATGGCTGAAGTGGGATTGAGCCCAGATTGTCTGTCCAGCTCCACCACACTTTTCACAGGCCGGTCCACCTCTTCCCTAAAGAGTCAGGGAGCGTGCATGTGTGTAAGTGTGAGCGTGTGGGGCAGGATCCGATCTGAAGGCAGAGCAGGGAGGGATTTCTTCATGGGGTGATGCCATTGGCTGGGCCCATTTCTCCCTCCTCCCAGTACCCCCAGTCTCAAGCCTGGGTGAACCCCCGCTCCCCCAGCGTCCTTGTCACATCTGGATTGCCCCACCCCCAGTCCTGATCTGGGTAGCACAGGGCACTGCGCTTGTTGGGGCCACCATCTAATCACCTCACTTCCACCCATATCAGCTGGGCCCTCGGGGACAGCCTGGGGGAGGACGGGAGACCCACTCTAGAATTGCAGACGATGTGTAAGCATGATTGGAAATGAGGGGCCCTCAGCCCTCCTTTTTGGGTAATTACTAGTAATAATAATTTTCCGCCTCTATTGTCTCAATAACCATTCTACACACACAGACTTCTTACTGGTATAGCTTCTCAGAGCACTTGGTACTGTCCTTCATAACACCAGTTTGTAATTATAAATTTATTTACACATTTATTTGGTTAATTCTGCTTTCTTGCTAGACTGCAAGCTCCAAAAGGGCAGTGTTGACACATCGTGGGTACTCGACCAATTTTTGTGGGATGTATGTGTAGATGAGCACATAAAATGGAGTCAGTGGGAAGCTAAGAAGAGGTAGGGCAGGACCAGAAGGCTGGGAGCGGGAGAGGTCTGAGGATGAAGCTTTTGGAGTCTGTCTATGGAGCTGGGGTGGGACAGCATGATCGGTGCTAGCTGAGCAGCTCGGGATGAGCAGCTAGACTGTAGGGCCTCTTCACCTGCCTGGAGTTGAACTGCATCCTCCCCCAGGTGTGAAATCAGAGGGAGCCTGTAGAATAAGCCCTCTCTTCTGTCTCCAGAGTCTTACAACCCAGAAGGGCCAGCAGCCAACTTTTTTACCCCCTCCCACTGACACTCTCAAAAGGGAATTCAGGAAGGGCCTCAGTATTTGGACCACTTCAGAGAAGCCCTGAGGATCCAATCGAGACTAAAGTTTTCCCAGCCTGTGTCCCCTGTCCCTTGTGTCTCTAGAGCTGTTGAATGCATGTCACTTTCTCTGTCCCTCAATCTCCTCTCCTTAGCCCAATAATCTGGGGTGTGGGAAGGGAAATTAAGAAGATCTGGGTTCCAAACCAGCTCAACCACTTTCTAGCTGGGAGATCTTGAGCACACGTAGCTTCTCCAAGCCTCAGTGTCTTCATCTCTAGAACGGAGGGTGCTGACCTCCACCTTGCCATGTTTGCTGACGGGTTCAACAAGACCGTGTGGGCAGAGCTATTCTGGTGCCGGGTACTAGTAGGCACCCTGCCCTGGGCTCTCCTCCCTTCTCTGCCACCATCTAGCTGTGTGATCTTGAGTAGGACCCGTCATCTCTGTGGGGCTCAGCTCACACAAGAGGGTTGGATGGGATCATCCTGAAGGCCCCTTCCGGCTCTGACTTGCCTGGTTCTATTCCGAGCAGGGAGCCCCACCTCCGGGGCCGGGGCCCGCGCGAACATTCTCTCAGCTCAGATTCAGCCCAGGCACAAGCTTGCACAGCCCCCTCCTCGCGTTTAGCCTGTAGCTGTTGCCACACTGGCCCCGCCCTTGGCACCACACCCCCACCCCACATGCCAGGGCCACAGATGGGTGGCTCCGTTCTTGTGGGATTAAAGGAGCCCAGGAGGGCAGAGGAAGAGGATGGGGGAGAGGAGTGATGTGGGCACGGCAGGACCGCACCTCCAGCCCTATGGGATTCTAGCGCTGCCACTTTTAACGGTGGGTGTCCTTGGGGGAAGCCTGATGTCCCCATTTATGAACTAACCACCATTTAAAACCCCCATTAGACTGCTGTGAAGATCAAATGAAAGAATATGCCAAGCGCCTGGCATTCTAGTTCTCCGTGGTAGGCAGGAACACCCTTACCTCAGTCCCCAGGGAGGGGGCAGTTCCGTGAAGGCCCCGTGGGGGCGCTTGGGCGACCTCCCCGCGGGCCGGAGCCCCTTCCCCCTGGGCTGGCAGCCTGGGGTGCCTGGTCGGGGATCCCTCGCCCACAGAGCAGGGGGAAGGCTTTGGCCTGAGCGAGACCCCGCCCCCACCCACCGCCTCTGCCTCTGAACCGGCGTCTTTGATCTGCAACCTTCAGGGGGATTAAGCGCCCGAGAGCCCCTCTCCCTGGGGTCCCCCGCTCCCCGCCGCCCTCCCTCTGGGCTGACCTCCCAGTCGGCGGCCGGGGCTGGGGGCTGGCTCCGCCGCCGGTGGTCCCCGCCGCGCCTCCGGGCAGGCCACTGGGATTACAGGGGCAGCAGCCGCGCCAGGCGGCTTCGGGGAGCCCCCCGCCCCCGGGCTGGGGCCCCGGGGGGCAGGCAGGGCGACAGGGGACGGCTAGGGGGCGGCGTGGGTGTCGGCCGGGTGCCTCCTGGCCATTTTGGCCGGGGAATCTGCGCAGAGTGTTTTAAAAGAAAAACTCTCCGGAGGAGGACGTAACCTTTTCTTAACATCTGGGGCTCAATTAGCTAATGACAGCAAAGCCTTCTCCGGTGTCGCTGACCCCTGGGCAGCAGCCGCGCTCCCCCACCCCGGGTATTTATACAGCTGCGGCCCCTTGCAGGGACGCGGGGCCGGGGGCTCGGCTGCGTTATCTCGGCGGCGATCCGCCGCCCGCCCCCCAGAAGGGAACGAAAAGGCTTGGCACACGCAGTTCACGCTCCTCTCCCCGCCCCTCCTCTGCGCTCTCCCTCCTTCTACTCTCCTTCCTTTCTCCTCCTCTCCGTTTTTGGTGGCCTCTCCTTCTCCTCCTGCTTTCTTCCTTTTATATCCGCTCCCCTTTGTCTCTCCTGCTCAACTCCACTCTCTTGCCTCTGCTCTTTCTGTTTTCTCCCTTTCTTGCCCTTTGCCTGTCTGTCTGTCTCTCTTCCCCCTTTCTCTGTCTTTTCTCTCTCTCCCCAGCGGCCTCCCCTCTCACTCTGAATAGTTCCCTTGTTCCCACTCTGGGTTCCTGTCTCTCCCTCTTATGCTGGTACTTTCTCCCCACCTTTGTCTCTCTCGTCTCAACCTCTGAATGCCTCTCTGTCTGTCCTCCTAGAGGTGAGTCCTGTCCTGGCTGCCAGGCACATACCCCCAGGGGAATAGGCCTCGTGCTGGGCCACCTCTGGGCCAAGCGGCCTCCCCAGGGCAGAACTGGGCAGGCCCCGGGCTGGGCACGTGCAGACCCCTGCCCCCAACCCCCACTGTGGAAAGTGTGGGAGAAAGCTCTTCCTGGTTAGCACCTGAGGGGATCCCCAGGGGTTCCCCTAGGTGTCCTGACACCCTAGCTTCTGGCATCTCACGCTCCCTACCATTCCGCCCAACACTCTGCCTGGCATTTGGAACCCAGATACAAGGGCAGACACAGTTTTCTCTTTGTCTTCCTTCAGCACAGTTAAAACAGGCTGGAGTCTTTAAAAAAAAAATCACCAATACTAAGAAACTATATATAGCATAAAATAGTCATGTCCAAAGGCGGCGCAGAGTAGCAGAGAGAAGCACAGGACTTGGAATGAGAAGCGCTGGGTTCAACTTGAAACTCCGTGTTTTAAACAATTCTGTAATCCTGGGGGAATTACTCGAGCCTCAGTTCCCTCATCTATAAAAATGGGGATAACAGTTACTGCCTCCAAGACTGCTGTCAGTGGAAGGTGAAGTTCTTTTATGAGGGCAACCTTGGAGTCTATGATTTTTCCAGGATCGCATCCTCTTCCCAAAGTCTGCCTCTTCCTCTCCGGATTCACTTGAAAACTGCCCCAGCCCTTGCAGGCGCCGCCACAGGCGTGAAGGCTTCACATGCCTTCCACACAGAGAGGCTGGTAGGTAACGTTCGCAAACAGTGGGGCGGGAGGAGACCCCTGAGCTCCCGAAGCCCGTGGGTTGAGGCTGGGTAGGACCCTCGGCTCATTGTGTCCTGTGGGCACGGCGGCGGGTGCTTCGCATACTTAATCGTGCATCCTCAGGAGAATCAAACGAAAACACTGCCCCCGTGTTGTACCCGGGGAAATGCAGAGGCATTTCCAGGTAGCGCAGCTCTCTCGCGGCAGAAGCGGGACTGGAACCCGGGGGTGTCGCCCCTGGCGCTCAGGAGGGCGTCTACCCCGCGGGCAAGGGGTGGGAGAGGGAGAGGTTGTTGGACCCCCTCCAGCAGCCCGAATGGGGCAGAGGAGGGGCACAGCTGGCGCTCTTGCTGGGGGGCAGCGGTAGGTGGGCTCCGCTGGGCCCCCACCCGGCGGGAGGGGTGGGGTGCTGCGCCCGCGCTGCGGCTGCTGCGCCCCCCTCCGCCAGGCCTGGCTCCCCGCTCGCGGGGCTCGCTGCCGGCACCGGATGGAGAGTCCTGGGCAGGCTTAATTTGCAGGAAGACGTTCTCATCAGATCGCGTCTCAGGCAGCCGAGCGCTGCTGCCGGGGGCGCGGATTGGGCTCCACCCAGCACCCCTCCCCCGGGCTTTGGCGGGGCGAGACACCGAGATGCTGGAGGCAGAAACCCGAGCCCCGGCGCCGGGCGGCCGCGAGGGACCGAGGCCTTTGAGGGGTCTGCTGCTCTTGCCAAGGTCAAGCACAGCCTCCCACGCTCGGGCGGCGCGCCGCGTGCGCGGCAGCGGGCGGCGCGGGCGCAGACGTGGGCGTCCCGGGCGTGCGGGGCGGGCCCGCGCCCCGGGCAGGTGCTGGGAGATTCCCAGGCCCCGCGGAGGGCGGGAAGGGGTGCTGGGCCCGGAGCCTGCGACCCAGGCAGCGGAGTACGCCCCGCCCGGGCGGAAACGGAGACTAATTAGGGACGTTTTTATGCTAATATGCACCTGGATGGGCCTTAAAAAAATTTTTTTTAATCTATTTTTCTTATTTTTTTTTAGGGCTGAGAAAAAGTGTAGAGTGGAAAGGAAGAAGTTCCGGAGAGCCAGAAACTTCCGGAAGCACTCGATTTTCTGATAAAAGACAAGCCGGCTCCACGGCTCACCCGCTGTGTGGCCTTGGGGAAGTTACGCGGGGACGTTGTTGGGCTTCAGTTTTCTCTTCTGAAAAAGGAAACGCGGGTCCAGTTTCTTCCCGAGCTCAGTCACTTTGTCAGCAAAGAGTTGAAAGTCTGGCCCCCAGGTTGCTCTGGGAGGAGGGATTGGAGCCGCACTGCATAGGCGTGGGGAGGACGCGTGCGCCAGGGCAGAGGCCTGTGCGTTTTCACGGGCCTGCGGCTGTTTCCACGGTCTCCCGGAGGTCAGGGTGAGGGGTCCCCGGACTGATGGCAGCTGAGTGGTGAAAGTAGGTGGGAGATGGGGTGGAGGGGGAGAAGCAGCGTAAGAAGTGGGTGTTTTATGGAGGGCCTCACTTAATCATAAGGTTGGGATGGAGATGCCAAGGAAAAAGGGGAGATGACTGATGGGGTCAAGTCCTGAAGAAGGCTGAGGGGGGGGGGGGGGGCTTGGGCACAGGTGGGAAGGAACAGGAGACACTTGGGGGGGGTAAGGGGAGGAGAGGATATTTTGATGGGAGG
>PVKE010000263.1:0-95439 GCA_004027555.1 Craseonycteris thonglongyai | reverse complement strand
AGGGAAGATGAGGGGCTGATGCAGCTGAGGTTGGGTGACAGGCATTTGAATGCAAAGTAAAAGAAACCTTTGAGGGATAGGAGAAGGCTGGCATTTATTGAGATCGCCTACATTGTCTCATTTAATTTCCACCATACAGTGTGGCAGGTGTATTAATCCCATTTTATATGTGGGGAAATGGAGGCTCAGAGTGGTGAGGAACCTTGCTCAAGGTTACTCAGCTGGTTAGAAATGAAGGCACAATTTGAACCCAGGTTTGCCTGCCTCAGAATGGAGGCTGCTAATCATTGTGCTCCACTGGGCAAGAGTTCTGACCTCAGAGCCTCAGCTGTGCTTCCTTCTCCAGGTGTGGCCATCCTGGGACCGACCCATTTGGCTGGAAGGAAGGGAATGAACGTTTAACCCCCTCATTTAGCCTGTCCTGAGCCAAACTGAATTTAGTAGGAAGCTTCCACCCAGCTGAGAGGAGGGGAAAGGGTGGGCTTTTTTTTTTTTCCTAAGTGAGATCAAACCATATATTTTCTGCAACATGCCATTTTTCTCTTACTATTTCCATACACATAATATATTCTTTTTTTAAAGTTGTACAGCACTCCTTCAAATAGATAATTCATTTATTGTTAATGTAGTGCCCTACCACTGAACATTTACATTATCTCCAAAGTTTTGCAGTCACAACCAGTGCTTTAGTACATACCATTCTTTGTAAGTGCAATGATACCTTGGAATCCAACTCCCCAAAATGTGAACAACTTGGAATCTGAACGAAAAAATCAAGGAAATTTTGCCTCAGAATCAGAACGCCAACACATTCGCGTGGGATGTATCAACTGTATGGCCTGTAGCTTTATCCAACTACCCACTTGTCTTGGAATGCGAATGTTTTGGAACTCAAACAGGGTTCTGGGATGGATTAAGTTCAATTCCAAGGCATCACTGTCTCTTTGTGCAGATGGAGATATTTCTATGGGGTAGATTCCTAGAAGTGGCATCAGTGGGTCAAGGGTATGCTTGTTTGAAATTGTTAGACCTAAACTTCCCTCAATTTGTACTCCCTCCATCAAAGGATGCGTGTGCTCATTCTTTCATATCCTTGCTACTGAGTATCATATAATATGTACATATTTGCCAATCTATTGAGAAAAAAGGTTTTCACTTTTGTTTTCATTTCGATTTCCCTTAACCCTTTTAGTGCTACCATCTTGCAGTGGTACTAGCGAGAAATATGAAGGGTAATTTAATAAAAATGTATCACCTTAGGGAAAAAAACGTTATGATGTTATTGTTTTAGATATCCATATGTGTTTTTTTTAGTTTTATATAAATTGAATTAGTTCATAATAATACTATTCTTTTACATCGTCTGAAAAAGAAATGTAATTATTTCAGTCATACATCATACAAGAAAAAAATATAAGTTATAGTGCTTTTAACTGCAGTCTACAAATGAGCCAATATATCGGCCCGCTACAGTTTTCACCCAAGAAGCAAAAGCCTATATATCGGCCCGTTGCACTAAAAGGGTTAATCTCTACAGCTCAGCCAATGCCCATTTCCCCACATATAAAATGGGATTAATACACCTGCCACACTGTATGGTGGAGAAGCAAAGATTGATTGAGGGCAGCTCTGAGGAAGAAGGAATGTCAGTGAATGCATGAGGACCTAATAAGAGAGGCAGCACAATTCCTTTCTCTGAACATATACTTCTGTTCCCAGGTGGAATGGATACCCCCAGGGTTCAAAGTGGTGGCTGGCTACCTACAGTCTCAGACAGATACCTGCTGGGAAAAGCCTGGCTCCACGAGGCTATAGGAACGAGCTATTGGGCTGTCTGTGGCAGGGGAGGCAGGTTTCAGGGAGGGCACAGGAATGAGTTCAGCTTCCTGAAAGAGCCAGGGAAGATGAGGGTCACCATGCTCTGGGTGCTAAATGAAAACTGGGAAGCTCTAGGCTGGGGAAGTGAAGGATGGGGTGAGAGTGGGATCCAAAATCTTAGCAAAGGTGAGGGTGGGAGAACATGGAGAATGGTGGCAGACACCCCCACCCCCCATATACATGTCTGCCTATCCCCAGGCTATTAATAATAATAATATAGCTGATGTTTTTGAGTGCTTATTATATAAGCCATTGCTCTGTTTCAATTTATTGAATAATTTTATCCTTACAACAACTCTATGAATGATAGGTATAATTATTACCCTCATTTCACAGATGAGGACATGGAGGCATAGAGTTAAGTTGCTTACCCAATATTACACAGCTAGAAAGTGGCTAAGCTGGGGTTCAAACTCAGGCCATGGGGCTTCAGAGTCCATGCTTCCAACCACTACACACATGGCTTCCCATGGCCTTCCTTAGCCAGTATAATAAGAATAACTGCCACTAATTGAGAGCAGAGCAGCTGCACTTAAAAAAAAAAATTTCTAGTGTTTACAAGTCTAAGTAATAGAAGGTATTACCCTTAAATTTAAAGATGAGAAAAGTGAAGTTCAGAGAGGCTGAGCACCTTGGCAAAGATCACCCAGCTAAAAAGGATTTGTGCCAAAATTTGCCCTCAGATCTGTGTGAATCAATAGCCCCTGCCCCTTCCGCATCACCACAGGGCCTTTCAAAACATAAAAGAGGAGAAATGATGCAAGCACAGAAGTAGGGCTGGAAGGGACCTCTAAACCATCTAATCTGAATCTCTCATAGACGGAGAAAGGTACATGCCCAAGTTACACGGCCAGCCTCCGAGCAAGGCTCAGCCCCATCTCTAGAGAGAGGGCATGTGTGTGCAGCCTGGAGGGAGTGTGTGTGTGTGTGTGTGTGTGTGTGTGTGTGTGTGAACCCTCCCTACTCCTCCCCACCCCCCATACCCACGTATCCACCCTCAACCTAAGTAAAGCATGAGCTGGTGTCCTTGACAGAGCTTGTTTTACAAAGCCTCCTGCCATTCTGGGTGAGCCAAGCACTGCCATTTCACCTTCTAGGGCCACCTAATAAGTTACACATTGTCCTTTCCAAGGGTACATGTGAAAATGCAAATTAGCATGAGACCTGTGGCACAGTGAAAAAGATATATCAGTCATTCACACCTTCCTATGAGTTTGCTTGTTATATATTATATATAATATATGTATATATTATGTATAATAGCTAGGACAGTGTTTCTCAAGCTAGGGTATTCATCTTCAGAGTTTCTAAGTTCTCTGACTATTTTAAAAAATTGGATTTTATTGATATTAAAATATTTCAGCAGTTATAGTCAGCCCTCTTTGTAGTTAAGCATTTTCATAGACTAGGACTTTAGTGCCTCAAGTTGGTGTTACATCAACACAGATCTGTGAACTGTTAGGAACTCACAGACAGGATTTATGAGAATTGCTTTTCCTTTTGAGAAGTCTGTTCATACACAAGTTTGGCAGACTCTTAAGTAAGGGTTAGACAAGGATCCAGAGATCCCAGCTCTAGTATCTGCCGCTTGGGGCCTCGGTTTCTTCAGGTGTAACATTCACTTACTCTTCACCACTTCTGTGGCATCCTCTCTGCCAGGCCTGTGCTGGTAGCTGAGGGGCATAAGCGAACGAGGTTCAAGCCCTGTGAGGCCCAGACAAGCGAGTGCAGGCCCTGAGCCTGGCGCGTTACTGTCTGACAGTTCAAGGCAGAAGGTAGACAAAGGCAATGGGGTCTAGTGGAGGACCCCTGCTCAGTGCAAGCGGGCTATGTGGCAGAATTGACTTTGAGCTGGGCCATGAGCCAGGGCCACAGCGGGTGGGGGATCTGTCTGGCCCTACAGGCAGAGAGGATGGGTGGGGTGGGCTTGCAGACAGAGCTGGGGTGTGAAATACGTTTAGGGGGTTGAACCCATAGCTGAAGGACCTCAGAAGCCATCTTGTTTAACTCTTTAGGGTATAAGAAAGTACCAGGAAGTCCCAAATTTTAAGTACTTAGCCAAGGTCACACAGCCAATTGGGGACAGGCAGACAGCAAAGAGGTAGACAAGATTTTTTTTCAATCCAGAGCTGAGTTTCCAGACTGAAGAATCGTTTTAGGGAGTCCAGCCCAAACTGTCAATCTCCTCTTCACTCCATGAAGCCCACCACAGACTCCAGCAACCCGTCTCTCTCCCGCCCCCAGGGCTTCAGAGGCACCCTGGCCCACAGACCTGGGAGGCATTTTAATTTTCTTTCCATTCAACAAAAAGCCTCAGCTTGGTGAAAACCCAGGTGGCAGGAGGTCATTGGCCCACCCTTCCCAGCCTCTAGTCCTTGAGCTGCAGTACTGGAACTCAGGCTGGGAATGAGTGTGAAGGCCAGAGCTCACAACAGACCCGAACCTGCACAACTTCCCAGGTTGTGGGGCTCTAATGGCCATCAGCTGATGGCCCAGTCGTGGGCTTGGGCAGCCTACCTCCGCTTGACCCTGGGGGCATTTCCTCTCCTTGGCTGTGGGGGACTCTCAGGCTGTGTTCACCTCTTTGGACACAAGGAAACCCTCCCATCACACAGGCCTCTTGAGGTCCCCTGTCACCTACCCTGTCTGGGCCGAGGAGGCTCATTGCTCCAGGACTAACAGAATAGTGGTGAGGCAGAATTAGTTGGGGCCCAAAATGCCTGGAGTCTTGTGCCCATTTCTCTCAGCAAAGATGTGGTGAGAACAGGCTAGCGTGGGTGTCTATCATAAATTGCATTTCTACCACCACTGTTACCATCATTTATTTGTACCACAACTGCCACCACCTCCCAACCCTCCATTATCACTATTTCCATCACAATCATCCTCCGTGAAAACCACCACCTCCACTCCCACAACTATTAGCATTTCCATCTGCATTGCAACCATGATCTCCATCCCCATCCATCACCATCTCCATTTCTACCACAACCATCACTTCTGTCTCCACCGCCATCATCACCCCCACCACTTGGATCACTACCTTCATCTCCAGGATCATCTCCACCACCACCACTGTCATTCCCACCGTTAGCATCGCCACCACCCCTACCCCTCTCACCCTTCCTAACACTTGTCTCCTGCCAACACCAGCACAGTGACCCAGCCCACTTCGACCTTTGCCCATTTTACTCCATCCACACTACCTAGAACCCTTCAACCTGTTTTCATTTGTTCAACCCCAGAAAGGCCAACTGTAGACCCCAATTCCCCTGTTTTTCTTTTGAGACTTCCCATGGAAGATGAAGCTAAATGCCTCGCTCTCTAAATTAAGGAAGATTATGTGTCTCTTGCTGTTCCTGATTTACCAGGCCCATCATTCTGTCCTGGAAGGAAATTGGATTACTCTGACAGAATGTGTTCTTTGGAACGCAATTCTGGTTATTACCTAATTCCTTATGACCTAGTGTTTGCAGATTGATTTTTTGACGATGTGTCCCAATAGTTTTCTATTGTATAGCGGCTCGGCTGATGGGTCCAGCACTTCCAGAGGCATCTGCTTTTCCCCAGGTTTAAAGAGAGGCAGGGACAGGCTGCCTGGGTCTCCCTCTGGTCTCCAGGCCCCCTCACCAGTGCTCCATAAATCCCCTCGGAGTGAGAGCCAGTGCTCTGACCCCACCTTGGGCCAATTCCTTAAGTACCTAAGCATGTAAGTCATCAGGGCCTGTGGATGTGAACACACAAGCTCTTTCCTCATTCGCTCTTGGCTTCCTGCCTTTTCGTGATCCCATGTGGTGCCTCTTTTCAGTTTTCAGATCACAGCTGACCTTTTTAGGCTCAGAAAAAAATTAAAAGCCCCTGCTTTTTTAGTGTCATTGCTTTACAGGCTGGCTTTCTCTCCCCAACTCCAAACGAGCCAGCAATCTCCTTTTCCCCTTTCCTGGGCCTGTTAGAGTTAGAAAATGTTTTTCTCATTCCTTGCCGCCTTGTGCAAGTTATATCTCATTTCTTTTTCTAAACGACTCTTCTGATTTTTATCTCCACCGCCTCTTGTTATTTTTTTTTTTGTACATACCCTTCTTCGTATCCTGGCCTGATTTCCACTCTCTTTGGCATGGCCCTTATCGTTGAGTTCTCTGGGAAGCTTTCTGTATAACTAACAAAAAATCTCCGGGTCTCTTTGAGCTGTTTTATGCATCAGTTTCATTCTCTTCGCCTACTTTGTTGCCTTGTGTAGAAATGTCCCAGTCTCCTTAGAGAGTGCCTTGGTTCTTAAACTCAGTACTGGTGTTTGTCCTTTTGGTTCCCGACGCTTGGTGTGGAAAGCTTTCAGAAAGGGCCAGTTTGTGAATCTTGTTTGAGTCCTGCTTTTCTTTCTGTCAGGTGGTGGTCACCTTTCTCAATACTGCCCTCCATTCTCCAGTACCTGTAGTGTGTGAGTGGCAAACCTAGTTAGCACCTGCTCCCTAGGACTCGTATTGGGGTAACCACATGGGGAGGGGACTAGCACTGCAGTGTGGATGGGGACACTTACCAGGAGTGCTTGGTGACCATGGAGGGCTCTCTCCATTCACAGACCCATTTGTTCATTCTGGGACTCCCTCATTCCCTCTAGAACCTCTGTTTTTGTTTGGGGCCCTGCCAGCTTCAGGCTCACAGGGTGGATGAGTCCTCCTGAAAATCAGGTTGATAATGGCCTGGAGGGATGCACCGGCTAGTAAGGTACACAGACCTGAAATCAGGTAAATTAATAGGAGGTGGCGATTGCATGGCATGAAGGCCATGGTATGTGTGTGCGGTGCCCTCTGCCTCTGCACTGCTGGAGGCTTCTCCAAAACAAGCAGGGTCTTTAAAGTTAGGAGCCTATTCACTAAGACAGGGGATATAGAAGGGCATTCTAGGCAGAATAGGATGTTCCGAGGCAGAGAGGGTCACTGGGACTGACCACGTAGGGCCAGCTGAGCTTCTAGACTCCATGCAGTCCCATGGTCTTCCCAACCCTCCATTGGTCTGGATGAATTGCATCAAAATGGTCCTGCCAAGGCCCCTTTCTGTGTCTCCCCTGGGGCCTCAGTGCTCCCAGAGTTATCTGCTGTTATCTCCAAACTTGCCCCTTCCATGAAGACTTTCTCCATCCAACCTGGCCGATCAGTGTCCCTGCATCGCTGAGAGGAGGCTTCGTAGTAGTTGTAACAGTGGGAATTCCATGAGCCCTACAAACAGCTTTTCATAGGTTGAGTCTGCTCATCTTGAACTCAGTTTGCCTAGTGAACTCCTATTCATTTGGCAGTGCTCCATTCAGACATAGATTCTGTGAGCGTTTCTTTGACCTGTCCCCTTCCCCAGGACAAAGAGTCTGTCAGCGCTACTTTAATGGACTATGTCCACTATTCTAGTCACCCTTGAACCCCTACCCTTCATTGATTGAATGAATTCCTTCCTTAGTCTGACTCCTGGGCTTTGCATATTATTTTTCAATGTTTACATTATACTGTATGTATTTATGTACTTGAGAAGCCTCTTAGCTATTCTCAGAAAGATAGAAGGATTCATTCTGTTTTCAGAGTTTTTTTCTATGGAAGATGTTCTTGTTGCCTACTCAAGAGCCATTCCCTGAAGTCTTCTTTGCTAGTAGATGTTGATCTTGTTAAGTAGCCATGTGCCCAGAGATACCCTTGTCAGTGATTGGCCAAAGAGTGGTCAAATTCCTGCCAATAAAACATAAAGGATTAGTTTTCAGGGGGCTTCTGGAAAATATTTTTCTCCCTTCAAAGAAGAAATGAGAGGTAAATGCCTCCTTTTATACCTTCTTCTTTTCTCTTGTTTGGGACAGTATTGTGTGAAGGTGTGATGTCTGGAGCTGTGGCATTCATCTTGTAACAATGAGGCAAAGGCCAAGAGAAGCACAGAGATATGGATCCAGCACCCTGGCATTACTAAGGAACCATTATAGAGAAATCTCAGGTCCTCCTACCTTCCAACTTCTTGCTTTGTGAGTCAATTATACAACTTTACTGCTTAAGATATAAGTAGTTGGATTTTTTTTTGCTATTTGTAGCTGAAGGCATTCTAAACCAAAAAATAATTGTGAATAAGCTTTTTATATTGAAATAATTGTAGAACTTACGTGTATATGTTTTTATGAGATGATGATGCACTTACTATCCAGATGGTATGCAACAATCTGTACTTTCCCCCTCAAGTGACCATCACAGCTATCATGAGTAGGCCTCAGGGGGGCTTTTCTTTCAATACTTGTTTTTCAATCTTCTAACCGCTCAAACTTCCTCTAGGAAAAAGGGAAGAGCTTCCTCCTTTGGCCTCTGACTGAGGCTGTAGTTTTTTTCCATTCTAGTGGGGGAGAGAGGGTTTCAGGTCCTACATTATCTTCTTAGCAACCCATAATGAAGGTATTTTTACGTCATTTTGTAGAAAAATTGGAAGTCGGGTGATAGCGCCACACTGCTTTGGGTGGCAGCCATGAAAATGTGCTGCTCAGATCTCCTCCTGCGGGCATTTAATTGACCAAGGGTCTCAGCTCCTGTGTGTTGGTGCCAAAGCCACACTTCTCATGGGCTGCTCTCAACTGAACACTGAGCACCACAGGGGTGCCAAGACTGGCCCATTCCTGAGAGAAGTAGGTCTCCTCTGGGGACAACTTTAGCTTGAAGACTTCCTGTTGGCTTTCCCGAAACCTCCTTAGAACTACACTGCAGTCTGAAACTGTCCACCCAGCCCTCCTCCCTTCCCTCTCAGGAGTCAGACCTGCATCATGGTCTGACAGTTCCAAACCTCCTCTGGCTCACTTCCCTTTTTTCTTCAGAGATGTTTCTGTAAGTAAATCTCTTGCATATCTAATCCCAATTTGGGGTATGGCTTCTTGGAAGAACTAATGTGCTTTGATTTTTAAACCCCTAAACTCAACCTGGCAGCCTGTATATAAAGCACCTGGCATGAATTGGGTTGTTCCTCTTCTCCTTTCCTCTCAGAGTGCATGAAGGTATTAACAGTGGTTAAGCCATGAAGCTGTTTCAGTCTCCAAAGGGAGCAAGACGGAGGACTGTCCTGTCACCAGAATACGTGCATACTTGGAAACTATATATCTTGAGTTCAGAGAGGCTGAGGAGGCCTCCCCCCCCCCCCCCACACACACACATACACGGATACATGGAGTGGGGGAGACAAAGTCAGAGTGAAGGGAGAGGGTCAAGATGCAGTGTGGGGATGGCAAATGGTGCCAGGAAAGCAGCCCCTTCCTGCCCCTCCCAGCCGACTTCCCACTACTGGTTTGTATGTTTTGGTGCCATGGCAACTGGCTGTGAGATTTGCATGTGGAAAGTGAAGTTTAACTTTAGGGGAGCTAGATGGGCCTAGAAGACACCAGGTCCATGATCTAGTGGCCTCCCAGCCTTGCTGCAGCCCGGAGATGCCACCCAGCCTCGCCAAACCTTCAGCCACCAAGACATGCCCTTCTCTGCTCATACTCACTATCTCTAGGCCAGTTGGGCTCACCTGCTTGGCCACACTAGCTCTGATTCTGGAATGCTCTGTTCTCTTATATGTGTCTAAATATTCCCCATCTCAGGGCCAAGTTCCAGTCTCACCTTTGCCTGGAAGCCTTCCCGGATTCCTCCAGTCCACAGAGCCCTTTTCTGACTCTCGATTTGTCTAGTAGTGACAGTGCTCTCTGTAGCATTCACCTGACGCTATTTGGACTTTGTCCCAGGCTAATATGTGCTAGACACTGTGCTAAGTGCTGAACGCCCCTGTGGGTGGGTATCCTGGGGCTAAGCTCATTGGGCTTCAGACAGGGGAGAAGCAGACCATCTCTAGCAGCTCTGGCGTTATTGGCTCCCCAGACCAGGTAATACAGAGCGTGTGGGTTGCAGCTTATTAGAGCCTTGCAGCTGAGTCTAGACAGACCACTTGTCTGAGTCTCCTTTTTCTCAGCTATGAACAGAGGATGACAGTACCCACCTCACAGACTTGTTCGGAGAACAAACGGGATGATATATGTAAAAAGCACTTAACACAGGGATGGACTGGTTAGTTCTCTGCCTCTCTCTCCAATCAACCCCCCAACACTGCACCCCCCGAATCTACCCAAGTGGAAACATTGTGTTCTCTTCTTCCCCTCAGGATTGTTCAAAAAGCACACTATCCTGGGCCATAGAACTAAATAAAACAGAGAGGCCTGCCCACTAGAAACTCACCATTAGTGCTTTCACATACTGGCTCTCATGTAATCTTCCATCAGCTCTGGGACAGGAAATACTGGTAGATTCCTGTGTCAGAGAGGATAGAGCCGGGGCTCAGAGGAGCTAAGACCACAGAGCTAGTAAGCATTGGATGGAGCTGGCCTCAGAATCAGGCCAACAGGGAGAGCACTTGATATGGTGAAGATACCATTATGCTCAAAGAATTCTATAAATGCATCGCAATAGCGATAAAAATTACTACAGGATTTGTGGGGGATGCCAGGATAGCTCAGCAGTTGAGAACTTGCCTCGTAATTGTGAGGTCTGGGGTTTGATTCCCAGTCCTGGCCTGTGCAAACCCATATGCTGAACTGCGCGGTACAATTGGTAACTGCCAGGCTGGCTCGCGGCAAAGGTTCTCACCTCCCATGTGGGAGGCCCCCAGTTTGGTTCCCACCCCGCATGGCCCCACATCCACCTGTGTGAAATGAAACCATGTCACAACTAATGATGTATGACTATGGAGGCTGCTCTGGGCCCTCTTTTCTCTCTCTCACCTCTCAATAAAATAAAATCTTAAAAAAAAATTACTGTAGGATTTTTGTATTTGTGTGTAATTTAACAAGCCAATTCTAAGACTAAGCTGGGAGAATAACTGGGTTGGAATAGTCAAGAAATATTTGAAAAGGAAGTACAATGAGGGAGGGCTTGCTCCATCAGATAACAAAACACGACCAAGCTGTGCTAATTAAAATGGTGATGTGCTGGCACAGGACAAGACAAGGGCATCAATGTCATGGGACAGAGAGTTTAAAGAGGTTCTTGTGTTATATAAAGAGGAGTTCAGTGTAGGATAAGGTAGCACTTAAAAGCAGTAGGGAAAGGATGAACTCTTCAATAAATATTATAGAGATAATTGGCTATTCGTGTGAAAAAAACATAAAGTTGATTCCTGCTTCACACCATTCACTAAATAAATTCCAGATGGATTAGAGAGCTAAATGTAAAAAAAAAAAAAAAAAAAAAAGCTATGAAACTATTAAAAGAAAATAGAGGAGAATTTGTTTGTAACCTTGGGGTTGGAAAGGCTTTTTTAAGCAAGACATAAAACACAAAAACCATAAAGGAAAAGATTGCTAAATTTGATTATGTCCAAATCAAAAATTGCTGTATGACAAAAGACACCTTAAATACTGTTAAAAGATAAGTGGCAGACTGGAAGAAGGTATTTGCAACATAGACAATTGGAAAGGATTAATATTCAGGATTATATGATGAATTCCTACAAATAGTAAGTAAAAGACAAATAACCCAAAAGGAAAAAAAATGAGTGATAATTGGAACAGTTTGCCTCAGAGGATCTGCAGATGGTCAATAAATGTCTGACAACAGGCTCAGCCTCACTGGCATCCAAGAAATGCAAGTCAAGCGACACAGGGCCAGGAACACCTTTTTCACTGCTGGTAAGTGTGGAATGTGTCATGTGCTTGTACAGGTGATCTGGCAGTGCCCGTGAAAACGCAAGATGCCTGGACCCTTCACCACGCAGTTCCAAGTGGATAAAGAGGCCCAGTCACAGGGGCTGTGGCAGTGGTGGAAATCTGAACAAGCAGAAACAACCCAAATGCTCATTAATAGAGAAACAGCTATAATAAATACATTTCTGAATGTCCATATTAGTAATGGTTTTTTGAGGTCCATACAAATGAGGTTGACCTCTGTATCCTGAAGTGAAAAGGTCTCCTTTCCAGAGAGTGGAAAGTCACAGAACAATCTGGCTCTATTTACGGAAACACAGAGGCATGCTTTGAAACTATGTGCATGAGGAAGAATATTCTGGAAGGGTACATACCAAACTGACAATCCCTGGGGAGGGGAGTGGGCTTGTGTGGGAGGCAATATGGGCTTTATTAGAACTATTTAAATATTTTTGTAGTGAGTATGTATAACTTAAGCAATAATAAAATAATACATTTAAAATAACTAGAAGGACCAGCTCTTGTTCAGTGTCTAGCCGTTTATGCCCCTAGTTTTCAAGTCTTTTTTTTTTTTTTAAGATTTATGTTATTGTTTTTGACAGACACAGAGAGAGACAGACACAGAGAGAGATAGAGAGAAGTGGGAGGTCCAACACAGTCTTCCATAGTTGTACATCATCAGTTTTCAACATGGTTTCATTCCACACAGGTGGGTGGGGGCCACACAGGGCGGGAACTGGGCTGGGGGCCTCCCGTGTGGGAGGCACAACTCCACAAGCCAGGGACTGAACCAGGGGATGAGAACCAAACTGGAGGCCTTCCACATGGAAAGCACACCTCAGTTCACCCCATTTCAGCATATGGGTCCACACGAGCCAGGGCCAGGATTTGAGCCTTGGTTCCGGGGCTGCTAAGTGAGCTCTTAACCTGCTGAGCCATCCCGGCTTCCCCTGGTTTTCAGGTTTTGCACCTAATGGTGGCCTGAAACCATTCCTGGTTTCTGACTGCACACATGCCCCACCCTTTACCACCTCCAGCCCCCTAGGCTCCTAGCCTAGGTTCTTGTCTCTGCCATTGGTCTATGATGGGTCAGGAACAAAGGGAAATTGCTCATGACCCTAGCCCCAGAACAGCACAATTTCCAGTAAAATAAGAACTTCAGAAAAGATGTGATTGAAAAAACAAACCAACACAAGGAAATCTTCCCAGAAGAGTTGGCATTTAGTGGAGGCTTGAAAGATGGATCATTTTTATTTTAACCCCTCTCCTCATGATCCCATCACCCTAAATCAACAACTTTTGTGAATTCCTTTCAAGGCTTTGTCCACGAGGTCTACATAAGTTTAAGTGTTGCTATGAACTGAACTGTGTTCCACCAAAATTCATATGTTGAAACCCTAACCCTGAATGTGATGGCATTTGCAGGTGGGGCCTTTGGGAGATAATTAGGTACAGATAAGCTCATGAGGGTGGGGTGCCCATGGTGGGATTAGTGTCCTTATAAGAAGAGGAAGAAACACCAGACCTCCTTCCCTCGCTCTGTGAGCACACGCCTAGGAAAGGCCATTGGGAAGCTGGCTGTCTACAACCCAAAGAGAGAGCTCCCACCAGGCACGGAGCCCGCTAACACCCTGATCTTGGATCTAGTCTAGAGAACTGTGAGAAATAAATTTCAGTTTCAGTTGTTTCAGCTAATGGTATTTTGCTATGGCAGCCCAAGCCGACTAAGACAAGTATGCAGTCCAAATAGTGCATTTGATTATATGTCTTGTTTTCTAATATAAATCATAGCCTTTTTTTATATTACTAAGCAAAATATATAATGATCACTTTTAATGGCTGTGCAATACGCCATCCAGTGAGTATACTGTGATTTAATTATCCATTTCTCTATTTTTTAATTTTTTCTTCTTCTTATTTCTAAAGTTGTAATGAACACTCTTGAGCATGTAGTTTTTTTCCCTTTTGGGCTATTTCCTTGGAACAAATAAATTCTCAGAGGTGGAAATACTGGGTCAAAATTTATGAACACTTTTACGGCCCTTGAAACATGTTGCCAAATTGCTTCTAAAAGTATAGTTCCAGAACACACTGACGGCTTTGTTAGGCAAATATGAGAGGAATAGGAATGGAATGGGGGTCCTAATTCCAGGAAATAGCATGTGTGAAAGTGTATTGACCAGGACAGACTGCTGTGATTTATCCTTTGAAAACCATCACATGGCCCAGATGTAGAATTCTAGCACAGATTCTGATGGTTGGCAAACTCAGTAGCCCTTCTTAATCACCTTTCCTCTTATTATTTATTCTCTTACCATGGAAGATACAAGCCACATAACCTGCTTTCCAGCTTCTTTTGCAGCTAAACGTGACCATGTGACTCCATTCTCTCCAAAATGATGTTAGCGAAGACTCTGAGAATTCCTCCCTTCTTTCCTCCCTCCTGCTTTTCTTCCCTCTCTCCCCTTTCCTTCTTTCCTTACCTTCTTCTTTCCTTCTTTTCACATTTCAACCTGTTTATTAAATCTTTCAACTGGCAAGTGAAAGACTTTTGATTTCCTGATCAAAGGGGAAAATGTCATCGGTGTCATCTCTCTTTCCTTCTTCCTGCCTTGAGAGCAGATGTAATGCCTGGAGCTACAGCATCCACAACAAGATAATAAGTTTGGACAAGCATGAGGACAAAAAGCCAATATAGTAACTAGGGTGGAAGAAAGGCAAGACAGAAAGAACCTGGGTCCTCGGTAGCACCATTTGAGGAGCTGAATCAAAACCACCAGCCACCTACCTCTGACTTCTTGTTTTGTGGGAGAAACAAACCCTCATTTGATTAAACCATTGTTAGTCAGACCTTCTGTCAATTGTAGTCCAATGTTTCCTAGCAGATATAAGACTTCGCCACCATGCCCTGTCTCCCTCAGATAGCACCAGGGGGTTAGATTCTAGTCCCGTTACACTAGAGTTTGCTCCTTTCTCTTGGAACTGGGGCCTGGGACCTCTGCAGCCCAGTACATCTCTGCCTCTGCCTGCCCACCATCCGGGTGACATCCCTTTCCCAGCTCTGGGTGCCCCCAGCAGACCTCAAAGTCTGAGGCCTGCTCCTAAAGTCCCTGAGCCCTGTTTGCTTTTTCAGGAGCAGTCACCAGGCCAGGATCTTGTGTTCTGGGTATGTCGATCACTGATTCCCTGTGAGGTCTGAAGAGAATCCCGAGCTAACATTCCTAGGTTCATTTCTGGATTGTTCCCTTACTAGTCATGTGGTCTTGGTCAAGTCGCTTTATCTCTCTGAGCAGCAATCTCTTCATCTGTAAAATCGGGATGATTGGGGTTGCTGGCAAGATTTGGAACTGCAAATCTGGTAACAAGGCAGGTGCCCAAGAAATGTCTTCCATTGGAAGACAACCGAGGCTCAGAGAGGAGCAGCAAGGAGCCCAAAATCCTCACGGAGCAAACCAGGGACTGGTTCGGTGTGCTGAGTCTCCATCAAGGTGCATTCCAGTAGCTGTGTGGCCTCCTCTGCGGAGACCTGTGCTGGGAGTGACACATGCTCTTCCCTAGTCACGCAGAATGGAAGCTATAGCTGGCAACACGGTGTGCAGGGAAGCTGGTGTTTATCACATACCACAGCAAGCCCCCCAAGGGAAAGGAGGAGCCTTCGCTCTGCACCCCCAGGCATGCAAGGCCTGCTGAGACCTCAAGCTGGTGTGCTGTCCCCAGGCCCCTGGGGTCCAGCCGGGGCTCCCTGCATCTCTCCAAGTGACCAGAGTCAGCTCACATTGCATAAAGTCTGCAAAACCAGCCCCAGGTCTCTCCTGCACATCTCAGCTGGCAACTTGAGGCGTACATGCCCCAAGCCACAAGTAGGACATGTGCCCTGCCAAACAATTCTTTCCATGGCCCAATGCATTCATTTGAAAGTTCTTATCAAGGAAAAAAAATGAATTCCACCAGAGGTTTAATGAATTATGTTAATTGGAAGGAACACAAATATATGCAAACAGGGCTCTTTTGGACACACTAATGATGTCAGGACAGATTTCCTTCTCAATAGCCAAGCGGTTGAGGTCTTAGGCCCAGGGGCAGAGGTGGAGAGGCAGAAGGCCATGGGCAGAAGTTACATGCCTTGAACAAATCCTCCCAACAATTAAAAAAAGAGAACATGGAGCCATGATGATTAGTGAAACCAGAATGAAAAGATGTAAATGGATGTAGCGTGAAAGCAAACCCAGGGGCCACAGAGAGCAGGTGATCAAAGGGTTGGCACTGTCATTTTTCACTAACTACCCCTCCCTGCCAACACACAACTTGTCAGCCATACAGGTCCCTACCCAGCCCAACCCCAGGCTTCCCTGTGCAATTATCCACTCCAGATTGGCCTCTCCACGGGGGGAGACCAGGTTCCCACCCCCCAGACAGACTTCGCATCTACCTTCAAAGTCACCCACAGCCTAGGGAAGGGGGAGATATTGGGGGGAAGGGAGAAAGGGGTGTGAGACCCAGAGGGGCTGTTCTCACAGAAGCAGAGCAAGGTTATTTTGATGGAGTTTCTTCCATCTCAGAATAAAGTTGGACCCCCCTGTAAGTGCTCATTGTCACACCTATTGTCGTGGACACACGACTCATCCTCCCACCCGTCTCCTCCACTCACCAGGTGAGAAAGCCATGTGCTTGGGTGGCAGACATCTGCATTCTGGTTCTGACTGGACCCAGTATCTTACCAGGGGACAGCTTGTCACTGAAAGCCAGGGGAAGCAAATCCTTGTTCTAGATCTTACTGTGTGACCTCAGTCAAGGTAGTTAATCTCACAGAGCATCAATTTCTTCACCTATAATATGGACCTAATTCATAGGTCTAATCATATGCACAGCACCTGTTTCATTGTCTGGCACATAGTAGGTGTGACTATTACTGTATAAAAACTATTGCCTCACATACAAGTATAAGGGGTACCGACATTAGTAAGAACTATCCCAGTCTTCTTGTTCCCCCAGGCAGAAGGAAGCAAGGGGAGAGGACTGTATTACAGCCCTTCCAGGCCCAATGCCTGACTTCTCATGGGGCCACTCACATTGCACTTAGGCAGATGGGGTCTGGCTAATTTCCACGGCGACTTTCCTCTTACACAATGCCATTCAGACCCAGGGATCTGGCATGGCCCTGTTCTCAGCTGGATAGGGTGCCACACCCATTCACTCCATAACAGTCAAGGCCAAGACCAGGGGTGTTCCTCCCTGTAGCAGACCCCCCCTTGCCACTCCTTGTGGGGGCCCTAAATAGTTCCCTCTCCAACTCTTCCAAGCTCCTATTGCTTGGGCAACATCCCTTCTCATTAGGCTGACCAGACGTACCATTTGAAGTGGGGCAGAAAACAACAGCACTGTCCCACTTCAAATGGTGTGTCTGGTCAGCTTGGTCTCACCGGGTAGAAGGTGAAATTCAAGGTGTCAGTAGGCTGACCGGACGTACCGTTTGAAATGGAACTGTCTCGTTATTTTCTGTCCTGTTTCAAACAGTACGTCTCTGGTCAGCCCACTTCTCATCCCTCCTCTGCCCCACTTAGCCTGCTCACCAGCAGTGGCTGTAATGCTGTGCGTGTCCAAAGGGGAGACTCGGAGGAAAGCCCTGCTTCCTGCTCATTGCCCATCTCCACGTGCGCCAGGCTGGGCAGGGGAACCCCTGCTAGATGTCCTCAGCCTGCCTAGCCTCACAGCCAGATCTCCCTCCCATCCCCCACATCCTTCAGCCTGTGGGGGTGGAGGCTGAGAGGGAGACCTTCATCCCCCCCACCCACCCCCACCCCCTCCACCGCTTCTAATCAGCACAGCTGGGAGAGCCAGCAGGCAAGGGCAGGAGGAGGTGAAAGGCCAGAGGCCTCATCTACGAGCCACCCAGTCACCAGAGCCCAGCTTCCCTCCTAACAAGCCATGCAGCAAACAAATTATCTTTGTTGTTCCTGGGAAATCTGCAAGTACTTACCCGTGTAATTAGCATCTGTGCCTTGTGCCGGCAGTTCAGGTGAACAGGCCACGGCTACCCGGTGCCAGGCGGCCTGTAATCAAAACCAAAGCAGCCGCCAGTGTGCTCTCTGGCAGAGACGATGTCAAACTCAATCGGGTCCTTACCTGCCTGGGATGGCGTCCCCAGGAGCTGGCGCACGTTTGGGCCTTAGTTGCTCTGAAATGCAAGAAAGGGGTGGGTGGGAGTCCCAGGGTATAGCCCACCCTGGCACTCTGAAGCTGGGGCAAATGGACGGCCTGAAGCCTGACCCACTGATACAAGGCCCTGGGCCTGGGGATCTTCATGTTTAGCAGCTTCCCAGGTGACTGACGTGCAGCCAAAGCTTGGTACACACTGGATGTTCTCCAAGACCCCTTTGGTCAGTAGAATAGTAATAGTGATAAGTACCATTTACAGGCATACCTCATTTTATTGTGCTTCACAGATGGTGCCCCCCCCCCCCCGTTTTTTTTTACAAATTGAAGGCCAAACCCTCTACCAGCAAAAGGATTATGACTCACTTTATTGCTGTGGTCTGGACCTGAACCCTCCCTGTCTCTGAGGTGTGCCTGTAGTGAACACCTACTATATGTGAATCTGTATTGGAAAGTCTCATACCTGCAAGAAAGGTGTGACTGTACCCTTTTGAAAGAGGGAATAACTGACTTGCCCAGAGTCACAGAGTGGCAGGGCTGAGAGACAAACGGAGGTTACCCTGTCTCCAAACCCTGCTCTGGGCCCCTCCCCAGTGTCATTTTCCACTGACAGCTTCTTGTTCCCTGCCATGTGGAGACTAAGCGGCATCTCCTGGCTGTTGCACATGGCATGGCAGCTTCCTCTGTCCGAGGGGACACTGGGGGTGGACACGGGGAGCTCCCGGGCATCTTGCTTCCGTCCGATGGAGGGGGGAAGCTGTTCTCTGCTTCCTGCTCTAAGCAGGGACTAGCACACAGGTCCCTTTATTCCACTGGGGCAGAAAGTGGCCTCCTACACAGAGCAGGGAGGACAGACAAGCCAGAGTGGGAAACATGCACTCAAGGAAGAAGAGGGAGAGAGCAGAGGCTCTGCAGGGAGCCAGGGGAAGGAGGTGCTCCCTGGGACAGCTCTCCTGCACACAACCAGCTACCACACCACACCTAAATAGGCCCTGAGTGAGCATCCTTTGGAGACTGAGGGTCTGGGCAGAACTCAGGAGCAGCTGGCGTGGACCTGGCGTGGCCGGAGCGGCCGGGAGGAGCAGCAGAGTTTGCATGGATGGCGTAGGGTGTGTGAAGATGTTGATTCTAGCCTGGACAGCCCAGCGACTGGGTTTTCATCAGCTCCTCAGTGAAGAGGAAATTGGAAATTAATATCAAAATCCCACTGAGTAGCGTCCATAGTTTCCATATGTAATCATGCTTGGCTTAGCTAGGTAGTAAAATGTTTATGATTTTCTTTCCAAGGTTGAGTTTAGTCATTCTCAACGAACCGTTTAGTTGGCTTCGTAAAGTCTTGCATTAAAGAGCCCCTCTAGGTGATGTTGTAGATGGATTGATACCTGGCTAGGTGGACCTTCCTGGCTGTTGAAGTCAAGGTCTGGGGCCCAGACTGCGTAAGTGTTGGGAAAGAAGCCATCTTCCCAGACAGCCACTTTAACAGGTTGGGGTGCTACATGTCACATGCAGCACCGACTTGACAAAGAAGGTATAAGTCTGTCCTTAGGACCTCTCATGGCATCTGTGATTCATAGACAGACATTCAAATCCTGTGCCCCTCCCCCAACACAGGCTTTCAGTAAACTGGGGCATCACTGCACTGCCAGCTAACAGCTGGAGCAGGGGTGGGCGGGTGCGCTCATCACGGTCAGGCAAACTCAGACACTTCTTCCTGCTCCATCCTGGAAAAGGCGAGAAGAGCAGCAGCCTCTTGTCCCGTCCCGATCTTGAGCTCATTCGACACTACAAATGCTGAGACAGATTGAAAGACCTCCAGGCCCAATCCCCTTACCATCTGTGGGGAGCTGGAGGCAATGAGGGCTGTTGGGTAGGTGGGGACCCTGAGGGTCCCATCTCATCAGGCATCTACACACACACACACACACACACACACACACACACACATACACATGCACACACACACACACACACCTTCATTCACAAAGACTCATAAACAGACCTTACACACACCCAGAAATAGATACATAGATCGACTTGAATACAAAGAGATCCCTGTATATTCTAACACATACTAATACGGACATACAAGTATACAGACGCTAACATCCTCGCACGAGACATACCCTTATATGCAACACACAGACTCCATCCCCTCCAACGCACCCATGTGCACACACACACTCCCTCCTCAGTGGCCCCTTGGACTGCATCTGCCCTGCTGTGTGTGAGCACGCCTAGTCATTCCAGGTGGAGTGAGGCCTAGTGCCAGGCCCTCCCCTGCCACCCCCACCTTGGCCACTGACAAATGGTCTGAAGATGACTGCACACTCGGACCGAGCTGCCCCCTGCCTGTCTGATCTTCTCTCCCACACATCAGCAGCCTCTTTCACAAGAGCATGCCCACTCCCACCCCCCCACACACACAGTGTGCTCTCTCTTTCTCACTGTCGCCCGGGCTGCTCTGTCTCTGGCCTTTCCCAGTCCCATCCACACCATTTCCTGTCAGCTTGCCCCCCACCCCAGCCCCAGCATTGGTGTTCGTCTCATGCACGAACACACAGGGTCCCATGCAGACACCCTGCATCTGTCTGTCTGTCTCCTGAGTACACGGAACAACTTGAGCCATGGCAAGTGGGAGAGGGTGTCAGGCCTGATGGAAGCTGTTATTCTTAGCCTTGTCACTGAACACTTCCCCACTCCCCGCTTAGTCCCTGCCCTGCCCATCACCCTCCCCACGAGACAGCCGAACCTGAGGCCAGTCTAATCCCCCATACATAGGGAGGGGATTGCAGGCCAGCACTGAAAAGGAGCAGAAAAGGGGATTTATTTTTGCTGCCTGTCCACCCCCTGCCTCTTGCCTCCAGCTGCTCAGAGAGCAGTTGTGTGGAGAACCCATGGAAGGGAGGGGCTGTACATTGGAAAATACTTGCTGCATGGCCTGAAACGTTTGGTGCCATTGCTGATCCAGTTCCCTGTCTCTCTAGGGTGCAGAAACGTAGCGGGCGTGGGTGAGAAGACACTGAGGGAGCCGGACTCAGAGTGGGCCTCAGGCGGTGTCCTCCCTGAGATGTTTCCTATCTGTTTCTTGCTTGGGAGCTGGAACTGGCCATAAATAGACCAGGCCCCAGCTCAGCTTCTGCTCAGTCCCAGGGACGGCCGACTGCCAGATCTGTCTGAGTCCTGCGCCCTCTCTAGGCCTCTGCTCCGGCTAGGAGTTGAAGCAGGAAGCTAAGAAGGAGATCTACGCCTAGGAAGTCCCCCAGATACTTCAAACCCAATTGGTCTTTCCCTCTAAACACCTCCCTCTTGCCCGTGTTCCCTAAGCTGGACACTTCAGACATCCGCACCTTCCTCCCTGCCTCCTCCTTTCTCGCTGAGCCTCACATCTACCTCAGAAGGTGCCCACCAAGAGTCCTCCGGTCTCTACGCCCGTGAGCACAACCCGGGCCAGCCCTTCTGTAGTTCTTGCCAGCTCTAGTGTAGTAGCTCCTAGCTGCTCTCCCCACCCTCAGCCTCCCTGCCTGCCGTCCATCCTCCAAACAGCTGCCGGTGACTTCAAAAGTACAACATAAACCCTGAGCATGCCACTCCCTTGCTCAAAACCCTGCTCTGTCAGCCAGCAGGTAGTCAGCGGGGTGGCACGCCAGGCTCCTCGTTCCGTTCCTTGTCCCTTGGACCCTGCACCTCACACCACACAGCGCCAGCGCCTCCCTGAGCAGCGGGCCCTTCCGCGCCTTCTGCCTCCCCCTGTATCGGTTCCTGAGCCTTAGTCGCTTCTTCCTTCTTTACCTTGGGAATTGGGATCCAACTCAGCTGTCATTGTCCCTTATGAAAACTCCTGCCTCCCCACACCTACCACCACACAGATTTTAATTTTCTCTCTGTTCTCAAGTGTTTACACAAACCTTCATTCTGACCCTGAAGCCACTGCTTCTCAGGATCTTTGAATGGCTCCTACCTCCCTGCCCTGCCAGGTCAGGTCCTCTCACCCGATGCCCTCACCTGCCTTCTCCATTTGACGCAGTCCTGTCCAGCTTGAGCCTAACCTCTCTGTCTGACATAGACTCTGGTCTCACTTCCTTGGGGGTTTTCCAGTCTGTGGCCCACACTGGACCCCAGATTCTTTTACCCTGTGTTGTCTACACTGCTTATAACTACGGTGTAGGGTCACCCCTGCTGGCCTGTGAGCTCCTGAGGGGAGTTGTGGTGGAGTTCCTGCCACAGTACCCCCATGGAGCTCTGAGTGGTGCTGGCCCACAGCCAGGGCTCAGGTGCTTCAGGGGGGAGGGGTGTGAGCACTGAGGGGTGTGAGTCCTGGAGAAGGAGGAGGGGAGGCAGAGAGGAGCTCCCCTCAGGTAGGTGTTGAGTGAAGATGGGCTGCGGCCCTCGGACTCCAGTGCATGGAGCAGGGCTCCAGTGCATGGAGCAGGGCTCCAGTGTGCGGAGCAGGACTCCAGTGCCCGGAGCAGGGGTCCAGTGAGTGGAGCAGGGGTCCAGTGCCCGGAGCAGGGGTCCAGTGCCCGGAGCAGGGAGCAGGGCTCCAGTGCGCAGAGCAGGGCTCCAGTGCATGGAGCAGGACTCCAGTGCTCAGAGCAGGGCTCCAGTGCCCGAAGCAGGGAGCAGGGCTCCAGTGCCCGGAGCAGGGAGCAGGGCTCCAGTGCACAGAGCAGGGCTCCAGTGCCCGGAGCAGGACTCCAGTGCGCAGAGCAGGGAGCAGGGCTCCAGTGCGCAGAGCAGGGCTCCAGTGCAGGAGCAGGGGTCTGGTGCGCGGAGCAGGGGTCTAATGCACAGATCAGGGAGCAGGGTTCCAGTGCCTGGAGCAGGGCTCCAGTGCATGAAGCAGGGGTCCAGTGCGCGGAGCAGAGCTCTACTGCGTGGAGCAGGGAGCAGGACTCCAGTGCACAGAGCAGGGGTCCAGTGCATGGAGCAGGGAGCAGGACTCCAGTGCACGGAGCAGGGAGCAGGGCTCCAGTGCATGAAGCAGGGGTCCAGTGTGCGGAGCAGGGCTCTAGTGCGTGGAGCAGGGAGCAGGACTCCAGTGCACAGAGCAGGGCTCCAGTGCATGAAGCAGGGGTCCAGTGCGCAGAGCAGGGCTCTAGTGCATGGAGCAGGGAGCAGGACTCCAGTGCACAGAGCAGGGAGCAGGACTCCAGTGCACGGAGCAGGGAGCAGGACTCCAGTGCACGGAGCAGGGCTCCAGTGCACAGAGCAGGGGTCCATTGTGCAGAGCAGGGGTCCAGTGCGTGGAGCAGGGCTCCAGTACACAGAGCAGGGGTCCATTGTGCGGAGCAGGGGTCCAGTGCATGGAGCAGGGCTCCAGTGCACAGAGCAGGGCTCAGAACACAAGGCCTGCTCTTGCTCGGTAGCTGTCCCTAGTGGTGCCGCCAGAGGTACATGCCAGTGGAAAGGCTCTGGTCCTGGCATTGGCCTGTTTACTATCCAGGAGAGAGAGAGAGGCTCCGAGTGGGAGAGACAGAGATAGAAAGGTGGATAGACCGACTAGGAGAGAGCCAGAGATAGAGGTCCAGGAGAGGGATGAGACAGACAGAGACACAGTGACAGAGAGACAGAGAGAAAGACATAAGGAGATAGAGACAGAGACACCAAAAGAGACATCAATTCAGAGACAGATCGAGAGACTTAGAGACACACCCAGAGATAGAATTGGAGTTATAGGAAGCAAGAGAAAGTCAGAGAGAGACAAATAGAAAAGGAGACAAAAAAGGAAGGTAGGTAGAAAGGACAGGAAGAGGCTGACAGAGGAGGAAGGCAGATGTTAGGAGAGAGAGACAGAGACACAGAGACAGAGACACAGGTATGGGTGTGGGAGATCCTGAGAGAAGCTTGATAAACACATGCACACACATACACAGAGAAAGTCAGGAAATCACCTAAAAAGACAGGCAAAGCATCAAAGGGAGAAGGCTTGGAGGTGGAGGGGCGGGGGCCAGGGCAGGCCTGGGGTAAGGGCGGAAGCATCAGGGGAAGCCAGGACCTGTCAGGTGGGTGCCCTTCCTTGGCTGTGAGCTGGGGGTGGGGAGCAGGCTTGAAAGGAGAGCTGGGTGGGAGGTCTCTTTGGGGTCAGGGGACAGACAGCCTGGGTCCAGAGACCCCTTCAGATCTAGAGCTGACCCCACAGGAGCCCCGGGAGAGGGGGCCCAAACCAAAGAACGGCCTCTGGTGAGAGTCCTGAGCCATCTAGAAGCAGGGCGGCCCAGCCACTGCTGGGCCCAGAGGAGCTTTGTAATCATGGAGCCTCAGCCTAGCAGGCACTGGAGCTGCTGGGGACCCAGAGCCAAGCCCTCGGGGACTCTCACAGGGCCCGTGCCTAAGCTCCAGGGAAGAGAGAGGCTCACAGTGGGAAAGCAAGATCCAGAGCCCCCCGCAGGTCCTTGGCAGCCCCTGTTCCACCACCCAGCACACAGCCCCTTGGAAGTCCTCCCTGCTGTCTAATTCAGATACCTCCCACCCCAAGTGTAGCCCACTCAACTCTTTAAGAGGCTAAAAAAAAGAGGAAAAAAAACCCCACAAAACTCCACCAAAATCTGAAATGCCACAGAGTACTCAGACAAAGACCCCTTTCTGTACAGTCCCACTGCCTCCCACACCTCTCTCCCCCTCCCCGCTCCCCTTCCTTACTGCAGGCTAAATTGGCAGTGGAGAGGTTTTGAGTCAACAAATGCAAGGGCTGGGGAAGGGAGCCCTGAAGGGGATTCCTGTCTGGGAGACATTTGCTGACAGCAGTTACTGTGACAACAAGGAAAGCCTGCAACAGACCCCCTAGCAGTCCCCGCCTCCGGCCTGCTGCCCCTCCCAATTCTAGCTCTTCCTGCACTTTTGCCCCAGGTTGCTCACTTACTCATTCATTCTATCATTTACTTAACGATCCCTGGACACCAACCATGTGTCCAGCACCTGCGTGACATTTTTGTATTGACTGTCTAATTCAGTCCTCATGGCAACCCGGCAAGATCTCCCTCTAACAAGGTAGGAAGCTGAAACCTATTATATACCCAAGTGACTGGCCCAAGGTCTCTCAAGATGATAGAGCTGGAATTTGAACCCAAGAGGCGGAGCTGAGATTTGAACCTCTGTCTGACTGGCTTCTCAGTGAGTGGGCCTCTGGCCATTGCCAGGAAGCCAAGCACCAGGTGGTGAGCTCCCTGAGGGCCAAGACAACACCATCCTTAGCTCTATATCCCTAGAGGGGCCAGCACACAGGAGGGCTTGTACGTGCTGGTGACATGAATCAAGGGGAGAGTGGGACACAGGGAGATTGGGAGCCTTCCGAAGACGGGGCCTTCCTCCTTGGAAGCAGCTGTACATGGATTCTGCAATCCAAGCACTCAAGGGCATTTACATAGTGCCTACTGTGTGCCAGGCACTGTGTGAGAACCTCTGGATACAAAGATTTGGAAAGTACATTTGTTCTTTGCTGGGAAGAAAATCTTTGTTTAGCTGGGGAGACCAACCCATAAACAGAAGGAATTAGCGGCGCCATAGAAATAAGTGCCCAGTGCTGTGGGATTCCAGGTGGAGCGTGGACATAAATGTGAAACGCAAAAACAATAAAGCTTTTAATAAAGCAATAAAGACAACATAGAAAAATATCTCCATAACCTCAGGGTAGGGAGAAATTTCTTAACACACAAAAATAATGCTAACCGTAAAGGAAAAGAGTGATCAACTTGAATACATGAAAATCAAGTTCTGTTCCTCAAAAGACACCATTAAGAGACTGAAAAGGGAAGTCAGAGTGGGAAAAGATTTTGCAACAATATAACCAACCAGGGCTCATCTCCAGAATGTGACAAATTCCTACAAATGAGGATGCAGCAGACTGACAACCCAATGGAAAAATTGAACTAAGGAATTGAATATGCAGAATTTATGTGATTACTTTTTTTTCCCCCCAAGGTTTATTTTATTGTTTTGACATAGAGAGACATAGAGAGACAGAGAGAGGCAGAGAGAAGGAGCGGGGCCCAGAGCAGTCTCCACAGTTGTATGTCATCAGTTTTTGACACGGTTTCGTTCCACACTGGTGGGTGTGGGTCTGGACTGGGGGCTTTCTGCATGGGAGGCACGTGCCCCCGTGAGCTGGGGGCTGAACCAGGGGCCTCCTACGTGGGAAGCTTGCCCTGGCCAGAACCCAATTGGGGACCTCCCACATGGGAAGCACACCCCAGTTCAGCATATGGGTCTGCACAGGCCAGGGCTGGGACTCAATCCTCAGACCCTAGGGCTGTAAGACAAGTACTCAACCCACTGAGCCATCCTGCATCCCCAAATATGCAGAAATTTAAATGGCCAAAAATATATGACAAGGTTCTCAACTTGATTAGTAATCCAGAAAATGCTAATTTAAATCCCAATGAGATTTGACTATATACTCATTGGATAAACAAACATGTAAAAGTCTGATAAAACCAAGTGTTGGTGAGGATGTGGAACTGGAATTCTCAAATACCTCTTCGGAAGAAGCCTATCAATATCCAAGTAAAGTTCAAGATATGTGTACCCTAAAGGAAATTCCCGTGTAAGAATGTTCATGGCAGCCGTTGTTCATGAAGGCCCCAAACTGGAACCCACAGAGACTGTAGATTGGGTAAACTGAGGAAAGGGGGACAGAAAGAAGAGCAACATGAATTCTGCCCGAGGGGCTGGGGTGTCTGCAAAGGCAATCTCTGAATCAGCTCTTTGAGGATGAAGCTTCCCAGTCAAGGAAGAAGGAGGGAGGGCCTTCAGACAGCAGAGAGGCAAATGCACAGGAGTAGGGTTCTGAGCAGTTCCCACTTGTCCTGGTGTCAGAGAGAGAGGCAGGAAAGGAGAGCAAAGAGGAAGTTAAACTTATAGAATATGGAGACCTTCTTGGGCCAGTGTAGGAAGATTGGCTTAAATACAAAAGTGGAGTCAGGAGCAAGAAGCAGTTAGAAGGGAGACAAGATAAGCAGTTAGAGCTTATCTACTACAAAGATAAGGCCTGAAAAAAGGAAGAGTAGCAACCTGACAGAAGGGCTAGGGTGGATTTGGGAAGTCTCTGAGACAGAATAGATAAGATGTGGGGATTGGGTGTGGGGAGGGGGAAGAGAAGGAGCGGAGGCCACTCCCAGGTCCCAACTTGGGAAGGTGGGTGGGTGGTGATGCTATAACTAAGGTGACCAGATTTTAACATTGGTAAAGCGGGACACCATTGACCCGGGGGAGGGGGTTCTTGATTAAAAATTTGGTCTATCTCCCATCGTTCCCTAGCTTGTCGTGCATTCTTTCCAAAAATCAGGACTTTATTAAAACGCCGCGGGACGCGGGACAAATTGTTAAAAATTGGGACTCCTGCCAAAAGCGGGACATCTGGTCACCTTAGCTATAATTGGACACCCAAGACTGAGGAAGGAGGGAAGGAGAGGTCTGAGGATGGAGCTGAGTGGCCTAGTGGGCAGCATGCTGATTTGGTGCTTGCCTACAGGACAGACAATGAACATCCAGTACACCAAGACGGTATTGGACGTGGAGCCACAGATCTCAGAGTCATTAGCACAAGAAGCCACAGGTTTAGATGAGAAAATCTGGGGCGCAGGAGCAGGGCAAGACCAGAGAAGTCAGGGATGGAGCACCAAACATAGAGGCAATGAGCAGAAGAGAAGTAATGAAAGGCAGAGAAGGGATGACCAGAAAGAGCAGATCGGGAAGAGGGTCATCCCAGCAGCTAAGAGAGGATGTTTCTCAAGGTCTGGGTGGTCTGCAAGTGCAAACAAGACACTGGAAATAGGTGGGGTTGGGTCTGTGATAAACAGGGAGGCGGAGTAGAGGGAAGTTCTGGTCTGAAAGTCTCCATTTTTCTCTGTCAGTTTACATGTGAGGGAGGAGGCAGACCGGAAGCCTGGAAGGGTGGTAAAGGTTTAGAACAGGAGCTGACCACCAGGGGCCCAGTGGCCTGGAGGGCCGGGCTGATGTCAGGGACCATAAATCTGGAGTGGCACCAGTTTGCACGGTTGGGTGATTTTCCTATGCCTTCTCGTAGCCTGAGAATCATAATGGGGAAAGCAGGTGACTGGAATCCTCCAGAGCTGGGAGAGGTAGGGCGAGGGCTGTGGGAATGGACGGTGCCAGGGAGAGTGAATGATGTGGCCCATCACAGGCAGGTCGAGAGGGGAGGAAGTGGAGCCAGGAAGGGGCTGACAGCCTGGCAGAGCGCCTGGTCCAAAGCCGGCCCTCCAGGACCAGAGCTGAATGAGCAAGACCGAATGGGAAAACTGGAGACATTTCTGTGAAAGGAGACCAGGTTTTATGGGAGGAAAGGAAAGAAGCTGTGGCCCAAGCGGGGAATACTGGAGTTTAAGGTTTGTCAAGAGATGTTCCAGGCAGTATGTGGGTGGCTGAGGTGGAGAGAAGAAGGTCATTGAAGATGGGGAGCTAGAAGAGCCAAGAAGTGATGGTTTGGGGATGTCCATGTGGCTATTCAAGGTACCTAGGCTGATGGCTGGAATTGGGATCTAGAGGAAGACCATGAGCCGGGTGCCCAAGTGCTGCTGGGTGAGCCATGGGAGGATATGGGATATCGGCCAGGCTAGGTAAAGGGTATAATGGCTGCCTGGTGGGAACCTGGAGGTCTGACTTTGAATGGGAGAGGAAGTGGAATGAACTGAGCGGGCAGAGGGAGGTGAGAGAATGCTGCCGCTCTCTCCTGCCTGGCCAGGTGCCACCTCCTGCAGGTTCCCTGATCACTGTCTTCTAGGCCCTCATTGTTCTTTGAGTCTGAAACACTCTGCTTAACACTGGAGTATGCACAACCCCAGGAAGTCCTTGTCTCCCCTCAAGATCAGAGGGCAAGACTTCACTTGATGAGTGGATGTGGCCCCTACATATTGTGGACTGAGGACATTCTGAGAAACGGGTCATGGGTACAGGACAAAGAGGCCTGCTCTGCAGCTGGGAATAGTGAAAGTATGGGGCTGTTCTGGGCCAAGTGACACATCTGCTGGCCTTCTTGCCCCTTCCTCATCTCCCTGGGACATGCAGAGCTTTCTACCCTTCATCTGCCACATGGAAAATTAAGCCAATACAAAGAGTGCCCAGTGTTAGGGCATGAGCTAAGGCATGATGGCATCTGGTGGCATGGTGGCTCTCTCTGTACTTCAGATACCCATCCCCTCCACCTGCTATCAAAGTCCTGCTCAGCCAACAAGGTGCCATGTCCTTTCTCATTTCCCTTTCCCTATCTCTGTTACTTTGATAGCAATGTTCTTGGGTACATGTGACACTTGCTTCCACCACTCTTAACGTTGGTTGTTAAGGGTCTGTCTGTGTTTTCTATGACTTCATTCTTGAAGGTAAGAGCTCTGAAGGAGCCATGGGCACAAATAAGACACACCCGCTACGGGGGAGAGCTTGCATTCTGGTCTTAGTGTCAATGAATTAAAATTTTCTGATCCAAAGGGCTAGGATTTACAAACCAAAGGCCAGAGGATCCTCAGGGAGTTGGGGTGGGACCCACACAACCTTTCAAGACTACAGAGGTCACACCCAGGGAACCTGATGTAGCAGGTGCGGAGGAAGGGTCAGGACCTGTGGAATTTTAGGTGGTTCTGACTTTTACTCTAGTTGAGAACCACTATTTAAGTACATTGGGGACTAACAAAATGAGAAGAGAAAAACTAAATTCATACTGGCCATAGAATGGCCATATAAACAGTCATGTATGCGCTCTGCTTACAACCCAAAACTCATTACTGTGAAGCACAATGCCATTAAAAGATGTCAGCTCATCTTTTGTAGGGGACATTAAATCGTAACTCTAACCTGGCCAGGCTGCTATAGTGTCCAAGGCACCAAGTGCTATTAAAAATCACAGTATCTCTCTCACTGTCTCTGTCCCCACAGTCTGTGAATCTTCTGGCTTCTGGAGTTAGATACTCAGAGAGAAGAAAATGGAGGCATATTGAGCATGTTTCATATGCCAGGCACTTGAAGTATTTGTCTCATTTATCCCCCAAACTTCCATATGTTGGGGAGCAGTGTGAAGAAAAGAATGGTTTAAAGCAGTGTCCTCTGCTGATGGAAGTGCAGGTCATGACCCTGCGTGCAGCTCGCTTGTACAAGTTTGGGGCAGTCTCCTAACCGCTAGAGCCTCAGGCTCCTCATCGATAAAATGGGCTAACATGGCTTATTTTGTCAGGCACTTGGTGAATGTTTAATACTTTCTAGTTGTTTATTGCCATCATGCCCATTTTATAAGAATAAACTGAAAGCCCACTTGTAAGCCACTATTGATGTTGGCACTCAGGCCTGCTGGAAGGGCCAGGCAGCCTGGGGTGTGTGTGTGTGTGTGTGTGTGTGTGTGTGTGTGTGTGTGTGTGTGTGTGTGTGTGCCCCAGGGGTCCCTGTGTGGGCTGTGGGTCTCCCCTGGGGGCTGGGAGGTGGGAGGAGCACCCATGGCCATTAGGAATGGCTTTTATGAGCCTGTTCCACCAACTCACTCCCTCCCCCAAGCCTGCACCGCATTGAAGCTCTTCCTGTTTGCTCCCAAGCAGATGGTGCTGGAATCTCTCTACATCAACTCCCATTCATAAATCACTGCCTTTCCCCTGGTGCTGGAGGGACCATTCCAATTACAGTGGGGGAGGCGTGTGAGTGAGTGTTTGAAGAGGCAGAGACTGCTGGCCAGGCTGCCACCTCTTTCAACTGGGGGTGCAGCCTCTCCCCTCAGCAGCCCTCACTGGCCACCCCGCTTCACAGAGAGAACTCTGGGGGTCTTAGGCCTGAGGACAGAGGCCCTAGTGGGAATGTTTCCTGCTTCAGGGGGCACCCTCCTACTCCCACCCCCAGAAGGGACCCTGGGGCCAGGCAGCCATTCCTAACCGCACACTTTCTGGCCCCAGGGTCTCTGCAAGGTGGTAGGGCAAGGGTGGGGTAATAATAGCAGAGCCCCCAGTGTGTCCCTGGAACCCTGATGGGTTCTTAATGGGCTGTACTGTGAAGCAGGGAGGGGTAGAGATAAAGATGGGGACCTGGTCCCCATCAGGTTAACTCTTATCTGCCTGGTGAGAGTGGAGTGGGGGCAGGAGAAGGAAAGCTTGAGGAAAGCCAGGCTGGGGAACCCAAGCTGGGCAGCTAAGCGCAGACTCCGGAGCTCTCCTGGTCCCTTCCTTACCTCAGGCCCCGGGGTGTGTGCACATCACTTCCATGCATATTCATACACCTGAGTGTACAAGTTTGGATCTGGCTGTGGATGTGGGGGTGTTGTGCTTGCTGGGAGTCGAAGCAGTTTGTGAACTCTGTCATCTTGAGCACTGTTCGTACTTGTGTGTGAGTATGAACGGGCTTGCACGGGGGCGGGGACGGGAGCCTGTGTGTTTGCATGTGCATTAGAGGATCTGGGCGTGGGGAGTGTGTGTGTTTAGGGTGGGGGTAGAGGGGCTACGTGTGTGGGAGTCTAGGTGACAGGTCTGAGGCGTGGCTGTGGCTTGTCTACGCTGTGTGTGTGTCTGGGATAGTGTGATGCAGCAGGCCTGAGTGTACTGTGTGTGTGGTCCTTGTTCCCTCCACCCCCTCCATTCTGAGCACCTGACTATGGAGGTGTGTCCAGGGGTTCAGATTCTCTGCCTCGTTCCTGGGACTTCACTTATACCTCTGAGGCTTGGACTGGCCCTCTGCAGTTCACTGTGAGGATGGGAGGCAGGAGGACAGGGCACCCCGCTCTCTGCCTCCCATTAGCCAGAAGGGGGCATTCAGTCTCCCAACACCCCCACCTGTGGACAGGGGGCTCATGGCTGACCCTCACTGTCCTTCCTCCTTAAATCCCTTCCTTTGTGCAGACTCCTATGAATGTGATTCTGCCTGGAATCCTTCCCCAGGTGAGTCCACTTTCAGGGGCATTCTCCCTTTGCTTCCCCTGCTCCCACAGAAATCTGGGATGACCTGATTTGTCCCCTCACCTGCCTCTAGTCTTCACACTGAGGTCGGTGCTCACAGCCCCTCCCTCCTCACTGCTGCCATCAATCCCTCAGCACCTCCCCAAGCCCCTCCAAGCTGTCCCAGGAGCAAGAGCCTGGCTTTGGAATACAAGACCCATGTTTGCCACTTGCTGGCTGTGTCTGCAGCCACAGGTCATTGCACTTCTCTACAATAGTTTCTTCATCTGCAAAATGGATATTAAAATACCAGCCCTCCCTCCCTCCCAGGATTAGCGGAAGGATTGAGGGAGGTACCGCATATGAAAGTAGCTAGAAATGATGAAAGATTATATATATGAGCTAGCTATTATTACTTCTGGTTTTTCTTTTCCCTAGCCAACACTATATATTTGTTTCACAGATCCAGAGACTGAGTTCTGGAGAGACTTGACCTTGTGTTGTTCTGTGGATTAAAAAAAAAAAAAAGATGTATTTTATTGCTTTTGACAGAGACAGAGAGAGACAGAGAAGGGAGAGGGCCCAGGGCAGTCCCCATAGTTGTACGTCATCAGTTTTTGACATGGTTTTGTTTCTCACAGGTGGGCGGAGGCTGCGCAGGGCAGGAACTGGGTTGGGGGCCTCCTGAATAGGAAACACACCCCAGTTCAGCATGAGTCCACACGGGCCGGGCTGGGCCGGGATTCGATTCTTGGTCCCTGGGGCTACAAAGCGAGCGAGCACTTAACACACTGAGCCCTCCCAGCTTCCTCGCCTGTGGCTTTTCGCCAGGATCCAGCCCCTACCACCCAGCCCTCACCCCCAGCGTTTGGCAAAGGAGAGCCTGGCCCTGCAGCCCCTTGCTCCACTGGCTGCACCTTGCCTGTTTTGAAAACTCTTAAGCATCCTCCAGGCAACAGCAGCAGCTCAAGGGCACCGCCTCTGGGAAGACTCCCAGATCTGAGCAGAGCTGGAGTCTCCTCCACCAGGCTTCCCGGTTCTTATCAGGCTGCACTGTAATGGTTTGTTTTCCCAACACCGTTTCACAATTTCCGTGCAGTTTACAAACACTGACAGTGCAGTGTGATCCAGCTACTGTGGCTACTGTGCGGTGCCACCCAGGTGCTAGTTCCTGCAGGGGCAGCCCTGCCAAGGGAGAACCCTCCTCACCCCAGCTCTTACCTGTGACCACCGCACCACAGGGCCTGTCCCAGAACCTGGCTCCAGGAGGCTCTTGGTAAATGGTTGTTGACTGAAGGAACACGCGAAGGAGGGAAAGAGTGGAACAAGGCAGAAGAGAAGAGATGCTTCTCGTTAACATCTCTTCATAAAAGCCAGCGAATCGGAACCAATCATAAAACAGGGAGGCCCCTGAGGCTGAGGGCAGCTGGCTGGCCAGTGGGCTTTATAAGGCAGTTTTATGGACTCAGCTGAGATGTGGTGATGAGAAGCCAAACTTTAAACATTCTCTTAAAGTTTGCTTTCAGTCCCCTGAGCCTCCGAACTGAACAGAATCGAGGAGGCCTATTGAGAAGTTGTCCATGGAGGGATGATGGGGATTGCATCACCCACATCGACCAAGAGGAAGTAGGCAGAACTGAAACAGGAAAGGTATAAGTTAGATATGAGGAAGGACTTCTCTCTGGGGCTGGGATGAGGCAGGGGGTCATAGGGAGGGGAGCCCATGGACTGATTTGCTCCGGATGATTTAAGGGGGTCATGCCAGGTTTACTTCCTGCTTCCTCCAAAGACCTGCTCCCCATCTCACTCTCCTGTTTTCAGCCAGGCAGAAGCCTCCAGATGGAGGGAGAAGAGAGAGAGAAGCTGAGGTCAGTGCCACGATCTGCTCAGGAGCTGGGAGCCCAGGCTGAACCCAGCACAGGCAGGCCTGTGAGGGCAGGGTCCCCGTGATGGGAACTGTGAAACTTTTCCTACAACCTCCCTGACTCCGCAGTTTGACTTATGGGAAGGAGAAAGGCAGCCAGCCTGAAAAAGTGCTGAGGACAGAGTTAGAGCTGAAAAAAGGTCAAAGAGACAAGGAAAGAGAAAACTCAGAGAGGAAAAAGACAAGCAATGCAGGAAGGGGGTTAGTGTACATGGAGCCCATGGGGTAGGCTTCAGAGGATCATGCCAGCCACCTTCACAAGGCTTCAAGGAGTGTTAGCATTTTACAGATGCGGACAGCCACTCAGAGGGTGTCATGGGATTCGCAGCTGGTGTAGGTCTTAAACCCAGGACTGTCTGATGTAAGCCAGGACCGGGTCCCTGGAAAATGCAGGGTTTTCACACTCTGACACCTGGGAGAGACTCCTGTCCTGGTCTGTGTGGGGTCAGGTAGCCTGGGATGCTCTGAGGGCCGGTGTCCTTGCAGCCAGCAGGCTGCAGATCCCCCTGAGCCCACGGGTCCCGGGCCAGCCCGGGCCTGCTCTTCAAGGCTGGGCTTGTGGCTGAGCTGTCCTCTGGGAGGACTGACGACTATGCTCTCGTGGAATTGTCTGAACCCAATTAAAAAGGCTTTTCAACTCAGGCCAGAGTCCTCAGCTGCAGAGAGGGTGCCCTTTGACTTGGGGGTGGCAGCTCATTCTTTGGACGGAAGCCTCTGGTCCAAGCAGGGTTCATCCCCTTTCCCCCCATCCACAGCTTCTGTCTACTGAGAGTAGTCAGGGTCAGGAGGGGCCACAGCTCTGCAGTTCCACTCCTCCCCAGTGGCCTAGCTTCTGCTGCAGAGTCGAGGGACATGGGAACAGTGCTCTGCAAGACCCACCCTATCCACACCCAGCTGTGAGTGACTGGGGTGGGGGAGTGTGTACAGGGGCTGGGGATGGTGCTCCTCCTCCTTGGACTTGATCTCAGGTGTGAGTATGGCCCAGTCAGTTTTTGATTCCCTGGGGCAGGGGAAGGAGGAAAAAGAAGGTAAGAACCTGGATTGAGCACCTGTCACGTGCCAGGAGCTTTACAGACATTAGTACATTAAATCTTCACAGCCAGCCCAAGGGTGGATGATTATCCTCAGTTTACAGGTGACAAAAATGAAGTTCAGAGAGGTTAAGTGTGCCACTCAGGCTCACACAGCCAGTAAACAGTGAGGCTGGGATTCAAACTCCCCAGCTTACCCAGCCTTAATCTTGCACTCTGGGAGAAGAAGACTTGACCACCCTTCCAGAACGCCCAGGCTCCAGGCATTCCCAGGCACGCTCCATGTGTGCATATGGCCTCCGAGGGCCCAGGCTTCCCAACTCCAACAAACACCCTTCAGACGTTTCCGGACACTTTCCACCCCTGCTCTGGCTCCTTGGGAAAACCGGGTTGCCTTTGAAGGGGCTCCCCAGGCCCATCAGCATCTCTACTATTTCACACTTTCCCTTCAGGATCATCAGATGAGGAACAGCTGGGCCTGCAGATTTATTAGGGTTTTGCAAGTGCTTCCATCCCCTCTTCCCTTCCCCAGCTAAGCCCTGCCCCCGCTCCCATTAGTAGCCTCTGGAAAGCAAAGGGAGTTTCTTTGCCACTGCCCCAAATCCACTTAGCTGGTGTGATTTTTGCCTCTCCCACTCCTCACAGCAATTGGGAACCAGCCAAACATCTCCCCAGAAATGAGAGAGAGAGAGAGAGAGAGAGAGAGAGAGAGAGAGAGAGAGAGAGAGAGAGAGAGAGAGAGTTTGTTTTACCTCTCTGTTTCAGAAAACCACGCAGACAGTCTCTGGCTGCAGAGACAGAATACCCGTATTTTCCTCCTGATTCCTTCAGCTGTGGGTGGAGGTGAGTCATGCAATCTCTGTAGGCCTCAGTTTCCTTGTCTATAAATCGAGACAATATATCCCCTGAGTACCTGGTTGGAAGGATGTGAGAGGCTCAAAGCCAGTGCTTTGTGCTCTCTGAAAGCCTGTCCCAGGCCCTCCTCCTCATGGTTCTGCATCCAGAAACCTGAAGTGGTATGCTAGTGTGTAAGCCTAGCTTGATGGCTCGCCCTCATGCACAGTGACCACTGTTACAGGGCTGTGGAGTTCTTATACTACCAAGCCTTCTGAAACACTGAGCATGCCTCATTTTCTTCCCTTCATTCCCCAGAAGTCACCCCGTGTGTGACAGGCATGTGTGGGAACTCCCAACAGTCATGTGAGAGGAGGCACAGGAAGCGATGGGTGCTAGGGCACAATATGAACATTCAGCACAGACGAAAAACAAAAGCCCTGACTACGCCAGGGGTCTGAGTTCCACGTGTGGCAGGTTGTCACAGGTGCCACTTGCAAGAGCTGGGCAAAAAACTCATGGAGTTGAACAAAGGTCCAAACTGATGAGATTTTAATAATGAATCACTACTAATCATTCTAATGATTAAACAAAATGTATTAATATTTGGTTAACTGTTTTTTTTAAAGATTTATTTTTATTGTTTTTTGACAGAGAGACAGAGAGAGAGAGACAGAGACAGAGAGAAGGGGGAGGGCCCAGAGCTGTCTCCATAGTTGACAGCATTAGTTTTCCATATAGTTTCACTCCACAGGTGGGTGCGGGGCTGCACAGGGCAGGAACTGGGCAGGGAGCTCCCACATAGGCCCCGGCAAGAACTGAAATGGGGGCACACCCCAGTTCAGCATATGGGTCCACATGGGCCGGGGCTGGGATTCGATCCTCAGGTTTTGGGGCTAGAAAGCGAGCGCTTAACCAGCTGAGCCATCCAAGCTTCCCCTGGTTAACTATTAAAGTATAATGATAGGACTTATGAATTAATGGCTCAGAATAATTATGATGGTCACTGCAATAATCCTATGCTGAAATAATTTTTGACCAGTAGGCAAATCAGAAAGCAATTGAGGTATATAACTGTGATTGCAAGACTGATATATAATGAAAAAAATAAGTATGCACGTGTCCAAATAAAAATGCCGGTGTCAAAAGCAATGGTCAGCCCTGACCGCTAAGCTTGGCAGCAGGGCTCTGTCACAAAGAGGCTTTTGCAGCACTGGCCTCCGAGCCCCCATACACTAGGGCAATAAGGCAGCCTGGGCCTGGAGGAGGCTGATCCAACCAGAACCTTGAGCGTGGGCACTGAGAGACGCTGGACGTTGGAGCTCAGGGGGGCAAGGCCAGCCTCACGGCTGTGGACAGAGCAGGAGGACACGCCAGCAGAGGGTGATGTGATGAGAGATGTGGGTGAGAATTGGCGAGCAAAAAGCTCTCGTGAGCTTTGTGCCAATTCTGCAGCCAAGCATTGCAATGTAATCACCAGGTATTAAGAAAATAGAAATGGGGTCTCCAGGCGCCAGGCAACATGGGCAGATGAAGAAGACAGAACTGACAGCATGGAGAGATGACTGATGTGCCAGCTGAGGCTCACCTACCTCTGCAGGAGGAGCAGGGAGGGGCTGCTAGAACCAGAAAGACAAACAGGCCTTATACCTGTAATTAGACAAAATGCTTACTTTAGTTGTTTAATGACGTTGTAGTTGACACTTTCTGTGATTTGGCGATTTACCGGGGATTTAGTAATTCCTTCGTTTTAAAGTCCTCGCTCCAGAGATCCAACCAGGCTAGACCTGCCAAAACTTCCAGTGTCCAGGCAGAACCATTAACATTGTAGAGTCCAGAGAGGGACATCCTGGCCAATTGATCCCCATCAGGGACCTTGCTGCTTTCAGAATTCCCCCGCAGGGGTGAGCAACCCAATTAATAAGGACTTAGGATAAGCCCATACTGGGCAGAGAAGCAGGGTCACCTTACAGAACTGGGTAGTTACTCAACTAAGAAAGAGCTCACCAGGTTTGTTGATGAACCAAGAGATCATCATGGGAGAAGAAAGTCTGGGGCAGTGACCTCCAACTCCCCCTTTGGCAAAGTCCTTCTGGAGTCATTTGAATCTGCTTTGAATTCTTCCAAGACCCGGTTTTGCTCAGGCCCTTAATCCGTGAGAGACAGTAGTCACCTTGGATGTAGGCAAGGAAGCTGCAGCTAGACTGGACTGGAAGAGGTGCATTTTCAAATACACAGACGTTTCCTTTTGGGGGGAGGGGTTGGACTTGGGGTTCACACTCCTCTTGGCTTGAATCCTCAGAAACCCAATGGAGGGCCTCACTGTCTTTCTCTAATCATGCACACCATGTGGCGTTAGAAAGAAGTTTAATGCATTAAAGAGCCAGCCATTCTATATTGTCAAATGGAAAAATTCCGCCAACCTAAAATTTCCGCAATGCCCCGAGTCTTCCAGTGAGTTCTAGTGTCTCCTTCCACCGGCAGCCAGCTTGCCACGGGGAGGTGCACACAGTAGGTTCTCCCCGGCCCTCGAACCTCCCCTCCCCCTTTTGGTGTGGGCCCCAAACACATAAGGTGATTATAACAGGTCATGTCTCACTCACAGATTTGTTGACCCTCACACCATGTTGGATGTAAATTCCTTATTCGAAGTAACGGTCACTCATTCTCCCTCTGCCTTGAAACAACAGGCGTTCCATTCACCCCGGCTGGCACCGCAGCAGCCTGGCTAACTGGCTCTGATGGGCTGAAACGTGCTGCGGCTTGTCCCTGCTCCATCCCTCCTCTTTCTCAGCTTTCCTACAAGCCACATGCCAAAACTGCCCGGTTCCTCGATGATCACATTTCACGTGAAGTTAGGGATTGCAGGTCTCATGCTGTTCGATTAGTTTGGTGTGGGCTGAGGGCATGCCTCAGAGGCACTGCCAGCTCCACCTCCTTCCCGTCAGGCCCTCCTCCTTGATCCTGACCCCTGAGAGACCCTGTCTTGCCGGGACAGCCTTCTCCCGCGAGGCTTAGGTGAAACTATGCTCACAGGCTCCTCGGTTCCAGGACAAAGGGGCCTTTCCTGACCAGCTTTCTTCTTCACTCCCTTGATCCCTGACTTGCCAGTGTCTTCTGGAAGGACTCAGGTGAATTACCTGCATTTGCCTCCCTTGTGGCGTGGCCTGGAGCCCCGTGGGCCAGCGCTGTGCTTACCCTGGCCTGGCAGCTATTCCATTCTTCTCCCTGTCACTAAACTAATGGTTTCTCTAAAAAGCTTCAGCCCTCCAGGCTGCAGTGTCAGCAGCTCTGGGTGGCCCAGCACACACTTCCTCCAGGTACACGTGAGCGTGCTAAAAATCCTGGTTCCACCCACACATCCTGGCCTGGTAGCCTCCCCCTTTCCACTTTGCAGCCTCTACCTTCTCAACTCCCACATTAACATTTCATCAGAGTCACCCCCAGGCTTTCAACGATCCCCTCATCAATCCACAGTGATGTTTTTGGCTATACCCCCTGATTTCCCACCAATCCAGAGATAGACACGTGTGGACCGCCTTCTCTTCCCAGCACACTTTCCTTTCTCTGCTCAACTCTCCTCAGAGGTGCCAGGAAATGCATTTGGGGCTTATTTGCTTGTTCAGCAAAGTTGTCTGAGTACCTACTATGCATAGGATCAGAGTTCTTACCTTCAGGATTTATAACCTAGGAGAAGAGGCAAGAAAAACACACACAACTGGTCATAACATGACAGGAAGTGCCTCTCAGGAGACATAGAGGCAAATAGGACCCTGGTGAGGCTTACGCTGCATTCCCTCTGGGCTATCATGTCTGAATGCCCAAGTACCCTGAGGAAAGAGTGACAAGAACTCTGGCTCTGATGATCAGATCTCAGGAGAGTGGGTGAAGATTATTATAGACAAGATAAAGGATGGGTCAGACGTGGTTCTGCCCTGTGGACCCAGAACTTACCTTCAGCTACGGGAGGGAAGGAACATTAAAAGATTCAGGTTCCCTTTTCTAACAGTGAGCTGAATCAGCTTCCTAAGAAGGGCCTCCCCTAATTTTGAGGTTCCCTTTGGCAATAAGCCCTGTTAATTGCTCTAGAGTTCACATGACTGTTTGAAGCAAAAATTATAACATTGCCTTGTGGCTTTTATAATGTATGTAGATGAAATACATATGATAACTATAACATAAAAGATGGGGGGTAGGGAATAATGGACTTCTGTGGTTATGAGGTTTATGCATTTTGTTTGAAATAGTAACCCTAAGTAGACTGTGAAAAGTTAAAGATATATATTATAACCCCTGGAGCAATCATTAAAAAATTAATGCAAAGAGGTATAGCTACAAATCCAATAGATAAATTTAAATGGAATTCTAAAAATCCAAAAGAAGTCAGGGAAGGAAAAACAGAGAAATAGAAAACAGCAGGAGCAAATAAAACTAAATTCAACCATATCAATAATTACATTAAATGTTAATGGACTAAACATTTCAATTAAAAGGCAGAGATTGTTAGAATTTAAAAAACTGAACAATTGGCAGTCTATAAGAGATGTACTTTAAATACAAAGACACAGATAAGTTGAAAGTAAATGGATGAAAAGTGATATACATTCAAAAGCTAGAGAGGGGGAAGCCGGGAAGGCTCAGCGGGTTGAGCACTCATCTTGCAGCCCCTGTGTCCAAGGATTGAATCCTGGCCTTGGCCTGTGAGGCCCCATATGCTGAGCTGGGGTGTGCCCCTGGGTTAGTTCTTGCCCAGGCAAGCTTCCTATGTGGGAGGCCCCTGGTTCAGCTCCAGTCCTGGGCACACTTCCCATGTGGGAGGTCCCCTGCCCAGTCCCTGCCCGCATGGCCCTGCACCCACCTGTGGAACAAAACTATATTGAAACCTAACATACAACTGTGGATACTGCTCTGGGCTCTCCCCGTTGTCTCTCTCTCCGTTGAAAACAATAAAGATAAATCTTAAAAAAAAAAAGCTGGAGAGGTTATATTAGTATTAGATAAAATAGTCGTCAAGACAAAGGGACAAAGAGGGACATTTTATAATGGTAGATGGGTCAATTCATTAGGAAAGGACTAATTTTATAACTATTTATGCCATTAGTAATAGTACTTCAAACTCATAAAACAAAAATGAACAGAATTAATGGGAGAAACAGGCAATACCCTGATCAGGTGATTTCCTCCGTAAGGGTGGAGTTGTCTGGTAGCACCTCCAGGACAACTGGTTTTGGAGGTCATCCCCTGGGCCAGGGCTGGGTTATGGGCTTTGAGCTGTGGTGAGACACCTCAAGGAGGAGGCCAAGAGGAAGCCAAGCAGTAGCTGAGCAACAAAGCCTGCGGAGACGCTTTGAGGCCGGCACACTGACAGCTCTTGGTGACTTCTGCGGAGCGCAGGCCCATGTGGGAGGAGGGAGGCAGGCATTGAGGGCGTAGCAGCTGGTTCTGAAGGTCATGGTGATGGTGCCCTATGATCTCTTTTGTTAGCTCTTCCAGAACAAGATGGAAAACAGTAGCAGAGGCAAAAAAAAAAAAGCTTACCCATTCATTCCTAACCACTCAGGATCTCATGAAACATACCCGCGGAGGTGGGCTCAGGTGTCAAAGACTACAAGAGCTCACCTTATCCTTCATTGTCACCAAGGCTGATGAAGTCTGAAGAAGCAAGAGGTAGCCCAGTGGTTCTCAAGTTTGAGTGGGCATCGGAATCACTTGGAGGGCTTGTTGAAACAGATGGTAGACCCCACGCCCAGAGTTTCTGATTCAGCAAGTCTGAGGTAGGATTGGATGTGGCCGCTGCTGGTCTAGGGACGCACTTGGAGAATCACTAAGGTAAACAAAGTGCCAAGGGGGCCCAGAAGAGGGTAATGTGTTGTTTGGCACCGAGTCAGTGTAGAAGGCCATCGTTGGAAGTCAGGGGAACCTCTGCCAGGTAGAGGCGACAGTCTAGGAGACAGAAAGGACAAGGTGCATTTATGGGGCTGCACTGTAATGTCCATGGAAGGAGCAGAGCAGAGAAACCAAATAAGATGGACCAGAACCCGAATCAGGCACGGCCTCACTTAGAAGTGAAGAGCACAGGCTTAGAAATTGGATACAAGGGTTCAAACCCCGATTCTGTGACCTATTAGCTGCAGGACCTAAAGAAGTTAGCCAAACTCTCAGGGCCTCAGTTCCACAATCTGCAAAATAGGGCTAATACTATTATCTACTTGCAGGATTGCTAGTGAGAAAGCGCAGGTAAATGCCTGGCACAGAGTAAGAGCCCTGTCAGTCAGCGCTAGGGTTGTTGCTGAACAGAAGGCTAAGGGTCTGCAGGCAGAGTGCACTTGGCGGACCCAGCTGTGGGAGGAGCCTGTCAGGCCCAGGCTGCAACTTTGGCAACAAGCTCATCGCGTAGTGTTTGTAAAACCCTTCCTGAGGACACTGGGCTTTTGGCTCAAAGGGTTCCGAGCCTCCTTCTCAAGGTGATCACTTCCCTCTAGGTCAGGCTACTCCCCAGCTCTGCCCTGGGCCTTCCCAAGCACCTGAGCAACCACAAGGGATGGCTGAGGCAGTGCCACCGGGCCCAGGCAGAGGAGCTGCAAGCAAGCTTCTGGATTGATTCTGCCTGCTTTCAGAGTTATCACTTGGAATCCAACCAAGCAAATGGCAGTAGCAGCATTTTTGGATTTATTTTTTTAAAGCAAACTGCAAAGGGGATTTAGTCCATCTGCATTAAGGAAAGGGGATAAATTCCTCCCCTCTTACCTGTGTTCTGAGATAAAATGGTTCATTTCCATGAAAACTGAAATGCAAAGAATCCTTGCTGCAGTGCCTTTTGGACTGTGAGCTAAATCCTATGTACAGAATGATGTACACAGGACAGAATGATGTACACAGGGTAGAGAACCATGCCCATCCCTCATCCTCCCTGGTGCCACAGAGGAGTTCAGGGCACGGGCACTGGCTTCTGAGTGGTCCCTGTATGGTTCTGAGCCTTTACAGGAGTATGGGTGATGGCTTGGATTGGACTGAGGTTTCCATAATCCCCAGGAAATTATCATCAGACTCCTTCTCCCCGTCATCCTTGGGAGCCAGCTTGCCACCTGGGCCACTACTCCTCACCCCAATCCCATATAATGCAATTTTATTCCTCTTCTCACCAACCCACTACTAAGGCCTTAACATGTCTTGTGGCCGTGTCCTTGCAGGACCTTTCAGGGATGGGTTGCCAGGCACTGGTCCCAGGGACTAGAATCACCCTGGGAGTTTCCTCACCCAGGGGATGGTCAATTCTGACCCCTCAGTAAGGATGCCTGGACCTCAGGGCCTCATCACCACCCCTGCTTTCTGTCTCTGTGGCTTGAATGGAGCTCAGGATAAAGCCAAGCCTGGTCATCTTGGGGAAGCATTGTTTGTGGTTGGAAATCATGAGTACATTTTGAAAAATAGTCAAAGAAAATCCTGCTTAGGGAAGCAAGTTTCCCAGCAAAGGGAGAAAAAGCCAACTGGCAAAGTCTAACAGGAATAATCAGAAATAGTCTCTGGATTATTCACCTTGGGTATCACTCACCCCTCCCCAGCCTTTCCCACTGCACGGGTAAACGAGAGATACCCACATTAAGGTGATTGTCTAGGAAGAATCAACTTAGACATGAAGCCAAATTCCTGAGCAGTTTCCACTGCAATCCAGATTCCCTCACGCTGCCTTCTCCAACTCCTTTTTCATCCAAATGCAGTTCACATTATGTATCTGCTCCCTGGGGGCTGTTGGCCCTGGCAGATGTTTGCGGCAGAACCCTGGGATTGATCCAAGGGTTAGACCTTCTGGGCCCTGTGTGGGGGAGGTACAGCTTAAAGGTGTAGGTGGATTTATCTCATCAGCCAAGTATTGCCTGAGTGAGTGTCTGCACGAACAAAAGGATAGTGAACTCCCTTCACTTAGCCTTGCAAATCAGTCCCTCAACTTTCCCAGCCCATGTGGGGGTACTTAGCTCCCCAGGGATGGAGTCGACTAAATGAGGCAGCAGCTCAGGTGGGAGGCCTGGGATCTGGTTCCAAACCAGCTGAGTCACCATGCCTTCAGTCCTCCCCCTTCTCCCCACCCTCCACCTACCTTCAATCCAGCCCGGGCTTCAGGTAGTCACCAACCTCCCTGCTTCCACTTGCCACAGAGCAGTTTCTTAAAAAGCCAATCTGAGCATGTGAAGGGCCTGGGCCTTTCATACAGGGACAACCAGGTGTGGAGCTTTGCAGAGGCCTGGAAGGGAGGTTGCAGGGAAGGCTCAGTCTTTTTTGGTCCAGGGTGGGCCAGGGGACTTTCTATCAAGTATGGGTTGGTCCCTGCTGCTCCAGGTCGTGGTTTAGGGGAGACGTATCTGCCTGAGACAGTGTTGTCACCAGGACAGCTGGAAATACTGAAGCCCTGCACTTCTTCAACCACTCTGGGGTAGGAGCGTGTTCTCAGGGCCCACTTCAGTGCCCTCTAGGCTGTTTGAGGCGTGGGCTTCCGTGGATGTTTGTGGAATGACTCTGAGGCCTCTGGGAATGCAGTAGGGATGGGCAGCATTGCTGGGGGTGGGGTGGAGGTGGGGGATGAAGATGGATCACATTTCTCTCCCTGGCCTTCCCCCAACTGATTGGGACCCAGGGGCAAAGCCCCTGAGAGTTGACAGGCTTATTTTTAGTTCCGTATCTTGTTCACAAGCCCTATTGTTTTTTAGTTTTGCCTAATGTGAGCCAGGTCCTGGAGGTATCTCCTAGGACCCTGGCTGGAGCTATTGAAGGTCTACAGGACATGAGTGGTTGGGGCAGGAAAGTCCCTCCAGCTTCCTGACCCAGGGCATTGGCAGAATGCAGACATGGGGCCTGGACCTGCCTTCCTGGCTGGAGGAGGAGGGAACCTGGGCCCCTCTGCGCTGCGTCTTTGGTGATTTGGGGTGGGAGAGGTACAGACTTAACATCCTGTTTAAATTTGGCATTAGTCGCATTTTTTTAACAGAGGTTATGACCCTCCAACTCCTCCCTCTCCCAGGCCTTCCTCACATATTCCTCTAATCAATTTTTCACTTTTGGCTCTAATTCTGCTCTTCACCTTGGAGCTTTGGGCCCAACCAGGGGAAGAGCAGTGTGATTTCTTGAATGCTGCTCTGGGCAGAGCTGACCATGGAGAGAGAGGCTGCCGGGAAGCCCAGCGGCAGCCAGGAGACAGAAGATGGACAAACGGAGAGGAGCAGAAGGACAGATGAGGACAATAAAGAGGAGAGGAGAGGAGAGAGGGTGCGTGTGTGTATGTGTGAGCGCACGCACGTACGCCAGCTCACGTGCTCCCATGAGACGGTATTGTGCTGTCACATGTGACTGTGGGACGAGAGGTGGAGGTCTGAGAGGGAAGGCAAGAGAGGGGAAAGTGCCTAATTGCAGCCAGGCACAACTGCCCCCCAGCCCAGGCCCTGGCCGGCTGGCCATGTGAGCAAGAGGCTCTGTGGAGCAGCGAAGACCCAGCCCTTCTGTGACTCCCGGGCGGAGGAGCCCACATTCCTGCCCTGCAAAGGCTGCTTTAATCAAGGCTCCAGATCCTTCCTGCAGCCGCCCGGGGGGGACTGTAACGCTAAACACATTAGTGTGTGAGATCGAAAGGTAACACATTCTCATGGAAGCCCCCGGAACAATGGGCCCCGGGTCTGGGTTTCATTTGGAGGAACTGTGCGGTGGGAATTTCTCTAATCAAATAAAAGGAAAATGAAAAACTCTATCGTTCGCAAACTTTAATGCTCTTAATTGCATTAATTTGAAAAACGTACGAGGTCTTTCTGAGTGTGGTGTTGGAGCCTGATAGGAGAGGAGGCTCAGGGCCTGGCCGGGGAGAGGCAGGGGTCTCAGGGCAGTGAAGGCTGCTGCGAGAGGCGACCAGTGTGGCCAGCGCTGAAGGGTGGCCTGGCAGAGGCCCGAGCCATAGGAGGTTGGCCTCTGTCCCCGGAGCGCCCCTCCCAGCCCTGGCATTTCCGGGGCCCCTATGATGGCTGAAGAGGCCTGGACCTGCTGCTGTCACTCACTGCTCATCTGCCTAAACCCCAGGGGGAAGGGCAGATGCTCTGTGTTCTGTCAGCACCCACAGCTTAGTTAGGGCCAGCTGCCATCCTGCAACATACCCCACCTTGGATGCATCCAGGAGTCCCAATCCCAGCCTGTCCCTTCACTCCCACCGTACCCTCCGGGACCTGCAAGGGTTTACTAGCTTCTTCCTGCTCAGACCTCCATCTCCGCAGAGAATGGAACCGAAAGAAACACCTGCAGGAGGAAGATGTGCTTGGAGCTCCCCGAGTCCTGATGGCGTTACAGGCTTTTCTCTGCTGCTCTGTGACAGGGCCTAGAGCTAGTAGGTGCTCAGGTGAGCTGCATTTCTCTCCTGGAGTCCAAGGGGCTCTCCACAGTGTCAGGGCTGAGGGGCAAGGAACTGAGCCCTGAAGAGGGATGCAGAGCCTGGAGGGGCACAGTCCTCCTTGAAAATCTGATGAGAGCTAGGGGCTGCTACACACACACACACACACACACACACACACACACACACACGATATCAGAAGTTTCACAAACACCTGTCACCTGTGTCCACGAGTCAGGTTAAAGCCTGCTCCTGAGTCTTGGCAAGGACACTGACTTACTGGAAGTCCTTCCATGGCTGTGGGATTCTGGGCACTGAGGCTGAGCCCAAGATAGAGGTGAGGGTGGCCCTCTGGAGCTGGGGAGGACCAGAAAGGCTGATGTTTGGGCCTGTGACTCACAGAGAGATAGGCCAGGAACTGGAAATGCTGGGGTTTAACCCCAGCCCCTCCATTCTCAACCTGTGTGACCTTGAGGCAGTTGACCTTTATCTGCAGGAATAATGTAAACCCCACCAGGGCTGTGGTGTGGATTAAATAAGGTATGCCACATGTAGAGCATGCAGTAAGAGCCCCATAAATATTGGTTCCCCTTGGGGGGCCTTAGTCCTTAGGAGACAACTGGGGCGGGAAAGTGACAGCTGTGTGTACATAGGAGTTCCCGCCTTTGTGTTTAGTGCCTATACAAAGAGACCTCTTTCTCTCTTCCATAATTTCCTCCCTGGATCACTTGAACTTGAATCCTTGAACTTGTAGTAAGCTCATCTCGCCTCTCAGTGTCATGTCCTCTGGGAAGTCCTGCAAAATCCCTGAAAGAACTGGTTCCCCTGGGAGTTAGGCTAAGGGACGTGTTATTGTTCCCGTTCTCCAGACAACTGACTGAGAGGTTTGTTGACTTGCCCAAGGTCACACAGCAGCAGAATCAAAACCTATATTCCAGATAATGACCTCCACTAGCCAGCACCTCCCCTGAGCCCAGCCCAAATGGCTAGGCTGGTCACTCATATATGTGAGCTTGCTGCATTTTACAGAACCTGTGTCTTGGCTCCAGGTCCACATTCTTTTCTGACACCACACTGCCTCCCAAAGACAAGGATGAAAAACCAGGAGATTTCCAGCACTCCTTTAAAAATCTTCCTTCGTGAAGAATTTTGTCAGCCATCAGCCAACACCACTTACTCAGAGCTCTGGGAGTGGACTAATGAGGGACACAGTCCTTACCGGGATGGAATGCTGGCTCCCAGGGCAGCCAGACCTGCCTGCCACACGCCAGGAAAAACAAGACAGAGGAGACAATCTGCTTCTCCTAAGAAGCCAGCTCTCATGCTGGTTCTACCACTAACCAGCTGCGTGACCTTGCGGAAGTGGTGCCGCTCCCGGCCTCAGTTTCCCCATTTGTACTGCAGGGAGCTGGAAGCATGAGGCCTCTCAGGACACTCCCAACCCTAGGATTCTGGGATTCTGTGACTTCTGAGAGTGCCGTGGTCTAGCTATGCCCCAGGAAGTAGGGGGGTTCACACGAAAGTACCTTGTCTGCTGTAATCTTACAGCTCCATTGTCTGCCAGAGTTCCGAACCCAGGAGGAAGGGCTCATGTGGGATGCGTGGAGCCCTGGTTAAGATGATTTGCAAATGCAGGGTGTACTCAGGTTAGCAGGGCCTAGTGGTGTTCCAGGGGCGCAGGCAGATGTGCTCCCTAAGCTGGCAGATGTTATGTTTTAAAAATTTCTGCAGGAAGAATCCTGGGGAGAAGCAATCTTATGGTCTTGTCTCTCTCCTGTGCCCCAGAAAATGCTCAGCAACTTACGGACATGACCTGATTTAATCCTCCCACACGATCTGTTGAGGAAGAATATTGCCTCCCCCAACCCCCCACCTCTATTCTGGTTCAGAGGCAAAACCAGCCCAGAAGATGTGTAAGGTTACCTGGCTGAGAAGTGGCAGAGCAGAGATGGAAACCCAGGCCCAGCTGGTGCCAACACTCAGGTGCTGGCCGCTCCACCCTGCACCTCATCTTCATGGGAGGGGTGCAGAGCACAGTGCAGGCAGGCGACTTCCAACACCAAGGAGACAGAGAAAGAAACCTCAAATGAAAGGCTTGTAAATGGACTACTGGTGAGCCTCAGTTTAAGCAAATTTGGTATACCCAAATCTAAAAATAGCTCCTTAGATTGGAACTCTTTCCCATATTAATTCATTCCCATATGAAGAAGAATCACTGGTTCTTTTCCTGAAGAAGCCAACTCCATTAGTACATTAAAAATATGACTCAAGTTGCCAAATGTGATTTCATATCAATCCCCTCCCTCCACCCCAGCCACCACATCCTTGTCACTCTTGGTCCCAAAGGAATACGCCGCCTTGCCTGAAGAGAGGTTCTCCCACAGTGAGGGGGGCTGGCAGTCAACATGGCAAACACATGTCCTGGATTTTCTGAGACTGGCTCACTTTCTAATATTAGGTTTCCATTGTCCCATGAGGACACTTGGAACTGTCAGGCCTTGGGGACTGATGCTTTGGTTCGTACGATACGATCACCATGAAGAGGAGGACACTGTTCTGTCACACCCATTTTCCAGCCTGGCAGGGCTGAGCTGGTCAGGGAGAGGGTAACATGGGGAACCCAGAGCTGAGCATGGGAGATGGGGTGGGGGATGCTGGGTATGGGGTGAGTCCACTTAGAGTCCCCTGGGTTCCTAAGGTCTATTAGTGGCTTGCCATGCAACACATGCAGGCTGCAAAGACCCAGGGCTCCCTCCTGGGCGATTCCTCTACTGCATGGGAAGTGGGCGGGCAGGCCCTGGAGGGTGGCCAGGGAAGAGCAGCTCCATGATTAAAGGGTTAGAGACCCGGTCTTTTGAAGCAAGGCGGGGATGCTAGTTATTTATGCATTCAGCTTTGGGCCCTGCTTCTGCCCCATCCCACCCCACCCCACCCCACCACCCAGCAACTCTGACCCGCAGCCCAGTCCTGGGCCACACACTGGGTTCCAGCAGGGTGGCAGGGAAGGCAAGGACTTCCAAACCTTGATTGAGGACCTGGGGTGTGCTGGAAGGGGCTTTAACCCACACGCATCACAACTCCTCCCAATGTGCTGACGGGGGCAAGAGCCACTAGCCCAACTTCACAGGTATGTAGACATCGAGTTAACATGCTTTGCTCAAGGTCACATGGCCATGTGGGACAAGGACTCAGGTCTTCAGATGCCATATCATTACAGCAAAAATGGAAGAGACAAAGCGTGAGGGTTGGGAAATGTGACTGAACCACTCCAATGACTGGGTTGTTTCCCCTCGGGCTGTTTATGTGTGAAATAGTAATTCTCAAAATAGTAACAATGAGGTTGGTGCTACCTACCACTTCTGGAGCACTACATGTTATTCTTACAACAGTATCCCATTTTATAGATGAGGAAACTGACTCAGAGAACCTTACGTGACTTGCTCACGGTCACAAAACCAGGGCAGAACCAGGATTTCAAACTTGGATTGTTCTGTCTTCAAAGCCCACAGTCCTTCCGTCACCCCAGGCCCCATCTTACATTTGCTGGGACTCTTCCTTGGTGGGGAGTAGTGACTCAGGAGCCATCCTGGGAGCATCCTTAGAGCTGAGAGGGTTACCCCGGGGGCTGCTGGCTGGGTAGTTGTCTTCCAGCACTCTATACTACCCACCTCCATGCTTTGGTTTGTGCTGTTTTCTTCCTGCATTAGAAACATTTTTTTTTCTCTCTTTTACATGTCAAATCTTACCCATCCTTTAGGACTGAGATCAGATGTCTCTTCTCCCATAACTGTTCCCTGATTTCCTAATCATATTTGTGCACCGTCACCCCGAACTCTCTGTCTGCTGTTTTGTGTAGTGGGGAGCACTCTGGGCCTCCCCTATTGATCTGGTTCAAAATGGTTAGAGGAGAGAGATGGAGTTCTATTTAAGGAAGGGCTTCCTTGTTGAAATTTCAGAGTGGGAATTGTGAAGTTCCAATCTGGAAGCTTGAGTGAGTCGTAGAGAACAGTGTCTCTTAGTGACTTCGGGGACGGGGCAGCAAGGACTAACCCCATTTAGCATCAGGCACAGATGCAGCTCTGATCCATCCTCTGCTTTCCCTCATCTTCCTTACCAGTCCTGTGTTGCTCATTCACACTTGGAAGTCTCTCAGGTACCCCATAACCCTTCCTCTTATGCTGTATAATCGTGGTTCCACTATGGTGCTGTACAAAGACTCAGGACCAGTGCTCCCACAGACCTGGGGTTTGGTGGCCTCAGTCTGTCTGACTTTGGACAAGTCAGCTCCCCTCTCTGGGCCTCAGGCTGGCTAGTAGGCTTTCCACAGAATCCAGGAAATACAAGGATCAATTAATATGCCCTCAATAATGCCCTCAAGGAGCTCCCAGTCTAAAGAGGGACCCAGTCAGGTAAGTAGATCATTGTAAGTCAAGCTGGCTACTTCTACAGTAGAAGATCTATATGCTATCGGTAGCACACAGAGGGGAAACAGAGAGGATCAGAGGACACAGTGACCAACTCTACCAGGGGAAGCCAGTGGGAGTCAGGGATGACCTTACAGAAGAGGTGACATCTGAATAAGGATTTGAAAGATGGTAGAAGTTCGTTGGGCAGAGCAGTGGGTGGGGTACCCCACTTAGGGTTCGGTGGCCTGGATTCATTAGTTACCTGATCTGTACTTTGGATTTCTGATAATGACCTGAGTTACTACTTGGCATTCAGGAACGGTCCTGGTACCCCTATGGAAACCTCAACTCAGCCACCATTTAAATCCTGGCAAGACTCGGTGACCTCACAAGGAAATGGGTGGTAGGACTAGAGCAGAAACCAGAGAAGCAGGCTGGACGAAGGAGTTTTAAGAGGTAAACATTCAAGAGCATTAAGTGCTACAGGGACCAGGAATGGCGAGGATGGTGAAGAGTAAGAAAATTCTTGGAATAATGAAGAAAGACTGGAAGGAGCTACACCCACGTGCTTACAACGGTCACCTCAGGGTGGTGTGATTATGTATGGTTACCCCCCCTACTTTTTTTTTTTGCTCCCATGCACTACTCTATACTTGCCAATTTTTCTACAATGAAGCATTTATTTGGTGATCAAGAAACAGAACAATTGAAACTTGTTTAGAAAAGAAGTCACTGGTGACCTTGGCAAGAGCAGGTTCAGTAGAGTTGCACGGCCAAGCCAGATTGCAGGGCATGAAGTGGCAGGGGGTGAGGGAGCGGAAGAAGTGTGTGGAACACTCAGAGAGGCTTGGCAGTAAACAGAAGGGCAGAGATGATACCTGGAGGCGGTAGGGCCACGCAAGATGTTTGTTCTTTATTTAATAGGGGAGGAACTCTAAAAAGTAATGAAATTTCCTGAATAAAAAAAATCAGAATCTTGTAAAGAACTTTTGTGTCTCTTCTAGATATAAAACACAGAAAGAGAAAATTTAATGAAATTTCTGGGACTTTTCAGTAGCTTGGAGAGGCAAAAGAAAAAATTATATGAAACTGGGGTTGTCCCGAAAACTCCAGGCTTTGTGGCTGCTGAATATTGTGTGGGTTTCCAATCAGAGGGAAGGAACAAATAAAGGGAAAGATAAAGAAGATGCTAAGTAGGAGGGGACACCCATGTTCACAGCGGCAGCCTTCACAATGGACAAAAGCTGGAAGCAACCCAAGTGCCTATTGACAGATGAACAGATAAACAAAATGTTGTATATACATATAATGGAATATTATTCAGCTTTAAAAAGGAAGGAAATTCTGAAACAAATTACAACATGGATGAACCTTGAAGACATTATGTTAAGTAAAATAAGCCTGTCACAAAAGAACAAATACTGCATGGTTCCACTTAGATGAGGTGCCTAACGTCCTTAACTCATAGAGATAGAAAGTAGGATGGTGGTTGCCAGGGGCTGAGGGGATGGAGGAATGAGGAGTTATTGTTTAGTGGGCACAGAGATTGTTTGGAAAATGAAAAAAGTTCTGGAGACAAATGATGGTGACGGTTGTGCAACAATGGGAATATACTTCATACCACCGAACTGTATACAGAAAACTGGTTAACATGGCAAATTTTTATGTTATGTATAATTTACCACAATTAAAAAAATTAAAAATAAATAAAATGAGCTATGAAAGGAGGGGGATTAGGAGGAGAGGGGAGGAGAGGGGAGGGAGTGGAGAGAAGGGGGAGGGCAAGAACTCTTGGGAGGCAGAGCTGGCAGGGAGCTTGGGGGTCCAGTGGAAGGGTTTTGGACAAGTGGGAAGAACACTTTCTCCTCAGAGCACAGAGCGAGTGGGAAGGGTAGACAGAGAGACATAAGTGTGATGGTGAAGGGGACAGCTCAGGAGAGTCTGCCCTCATCTACTAAGGCTAAGATTTAGAAAGCAGGTTGAAATGATTCATTCATTCATTTGTTCTATGAGGCAGGACTGGGGCACCAGCAGGACTATCGGCACATTCACAGCACCTTCGTGTGAAGTAGAGAAAATGCACCCCACCTCCCGGGTAGACACCACTCACAGGTGCAGGGCTTAGTAAGTGCTCAGCATCCCTGTGGGAGTGGGGATCTCCACCCCTGCCTAGACCCTCTGCTGAGTGACATAAATGACATACCTGTTGGCCCTGGGTACGAGGGATGGTGCTAGATGCTGTAGACTACTCTGAGCTACCAAAGACCCAGCTTGGGCCCTGAGGTATCCAATGTTGCCAGGGTTGAGGGAACAGAGGGAAGAGATGAAACGCAATCAATGGGACAGTGGGACCCTGAACTCCAGGGACTTTATTTCTGCAGGACCCTACGGCCAGGACACAGGGATGGAAAGATGTCAGGAGTGACTGTGGTAAACTGCAGGTCAAGGGACAGGGACCTGGGGAGCACCACACTGAAGTGGCTGACCAAGGGTCCAGGCCAGGGAGGGAGCCTGGCTTGGCTGGGGAAGAAGAAAACTGAGGGTAGTAAAGGTGTGTGAGGTGTTCATTCTGCTTAGCTCCTGGAGGAATGGCTGGTAACACTGGGCATCCTCAGGTAGCGATGCTTCTCCATACCAGCCCTGCTACACAGACACATGTAGTCAGCAGCAGTAACTATTTCTGGGTCACCCTGAGGGATGATTGGCTTACAGCCAATTTTAACTAGAGGGTGTCTGACCTGTCCACTGCATCAGGCATGTGCTGTCTTTTCCATCATCAGAACAAGATACTGGTAACGACCTTTGGCCTATTGGTGGCCCGAAGTAACAGATTTTGAGGGTTGGGGAGACCAGGGTTCATAACCCAGCTCTTGGCTCTATAAGTTATAGCTGTATAATACTGGATAAGTGTCAAATATTTTATTTGAAAAATAAATTCAGTTAGATCATCCCCCCAGGAGTGTGAAGATGGAATGTGTGTGTGGATAGACAGATACCTATATCTATATCTATAGCTATATCTATATAGTCTGAAGAGTTCATGAACCAAGTCTAGAAAAACCATTACATACCTCATTGCTGCATATCACTACAGTCATCTTCAAAGTACTCCCCTTGGGAAGCTATACACCAATGCCAGTGCCTAGTCTGCCCTTCAAAGCAATTTTGGAACTCTTTTTCTGGAATGGCCATCAGAGCCATTATTGTATTACCCTTGATGTCCTGAATGTCATCAAAATGTCTGCCATTCAGTATTTCCTTTATCTCTGAGTAAAGAAAAAATTCATTGGGGGCCAGATCAGGCGAGTAGGGAAGGCGTTCCAATAGTTATTTGTTTATGGGCTAAAACTGCCTCACAGACAGTGCCATGTGAGCTGGTGTATTGTCGTGATGCAAGAGCCATGAGTTGTTGGCGAAAAGTTCATGTCGTTTTCACCTCACTTGTTCATGCAGCCTTTTTAGCACTGTCTTTTTTTTCTTTTTAGAGTTATTTTTATTGTTTTTGACACAGAGAGAGATACAGAGACAGAGACAGAGAGAAAGGGGAGGGCCCAGAACAGTCTCCATAGTTGCACATCATTGGTTTTTCACATAGTTTCATTCCACAGGTGGGCACGGGGCTGCACAGGGCAGGAACTGGGCCGGGGTCTCACCCTGGTGAGAACCAAACTGGGGGCACTCCCCAGTTCAGCACATGGGTCCACACGGGCTGGGGCCGGGACTCGATCCTTGGTCCCCGGGGCCGCAAAGTGAGCGCTCAACCCACTGAGCCATCCCTGCTTCCCCATTTTAGCACTGTCTTGATTGACTGTTTGTCCAGTTGGTACAAATTCATAATGAACAATCTCTCTGATATCAAAAAAGGTGAGCAACATTGTTGTGACTCTTGATTTGGACTGACGGAACTATTTTTGGTTCTGGAGAATTGGCTGACTTCCATTGTGTACTTTGATGCTTTGTTCCAGGGTCATATTGGTGCACCCATGTTTCATCATCACCATGGCCCAAAACATCTTCCTGCCTCTCCAAAAGGCTTTAGCAAACTTCACCTCTCCTTTGCTTCTGTTCCTCGGTGACCTTTTGGGGCCATTTTGGCATACACCTTTCTCATGTCAAGATTTTCAGTTAAGATTTTTCTGTTTCTCTATCAATGTTTAGTTGGTCTGCTATGCTTCTCAGAGTCAGCTGAGAATTTTTACACAATTCAACACATTTTTGCAATATTTTCATCAGTTCTGCTCACTACTGACTGCCCTGACCTCTCTTCATTGGTGACTCTTTCTCTCCCCTCAGAAAAACATTTAATCCATTTGTACACTGCTGTTTTCTTCATGGCATTATCCCCATCAACTTGGACTAACATGTCCCTGATTTCACTTCCACTCTTGCCAAGTTTAACAAAAAATTTAATGTTTGTTTGTCGCTCTAATTCAGGCTCCAACATTCTTGTGACAGCACACAAATAACACGAAATAGCAATAATGAACACCACTCAGCAAGACACCACCACACATCAACATGAACACAGCTGTGAGACACTGCTATACCAAGGTTATGAAACCTTACCGAGTTGTCTGTACAGTGCTGCCAATATAAGCGCCTGGTGGCAAGTTTGCAAACTTAATTGTCAGAATATATATCACTTAGCATGATGCCTGTAAAAAATAATGAATGCTTAGTAGCTATTACTTCACACCCCCCACCCCCCCACCCCCCACACACACACTCACTTGTTTGGAATGTCTACATGAGTAAGGGTTTGCCACCTGGCCCAAGTCGATAGGGCTGTTACAAGGTGGTTGGGCTGCCTCTGGCCCAAGCTCCTACCTGTGGGCACACAGAGACCCATTCTGTTTGCTTAATATCAGGTCTCTCTTCTCCCCTGTGCTGGGGCCTCCCAGATGGGAAGCCTGCCTTGGCAAGAACCGAACTGGGGGCTATAACCCAGTTCAGCATATGGGTCCACACAAGTTGGGGCCAGGATTCGATCCTTGGTCCCAGGAGCTACAAAGCGAGCACTTAAACCACTGAGCCATCCCGGCTTCCCCCACTTCCCTTTTTTTTTTTGGAAGGTGAGGTTTCTGTGATGAGGTAGAGGATACTGGTAAACTGAGGTCCCCTGTGGTGAGGGGAAAAGATCTGGTAGGGAAGAGTGTTGCCCTCCATTTCATAGCCCAGGGCCTTCCTACTTCTGTTTCTCCACTCTTAAATTAGACTTCCCAGAGACAGGGTTCCTTCCCTAATGGACCTAAAATATCCCTGTCTCCAACAGACACTACCTGAGAATGCCCTGTGACTGCCTCTCTGGGCTCCTTCCGGCTAGCACCCTTTGTGCAGGGCAATAGTCACTTGGCACAAAGCCCACTTTACCATGTGTCACCCCGGCACCTAACATAACTGGGTGGGTGGGTGAAAGCATTCATGAGGGGCTGAGCTGTGCACAGGGGTTCGTTCTGCAGACTTACGAAAGTCTCCCAGGTATCATGCACTGTGCTAGTATCTGGGGATTCAGACCCGCATAAAAGGTGATCCCGGCTCTCAAAGAGCTAAGTGTGGCAGAGCTAGGGGACATAGACCCCTAGCTTCCCCCGGGCTTAGAGCACTCCCAGAGGCTTGTACCATACATTCATTCAGAGCAGAAGACAGCCCACAAGCTCTGCCTAGGAAAGTCTGTAAGGCTTCCCAGAGGCGGTGCCCTCTGAGGTGGGTTTTGAGGGAGCAAGAGTAGAGAACGAGGGACCAGGCATTCTGGGTTAGGTCTCAGTGGCTGCAGAAGCTTCTGTCCTGTAGTGGTTCTCAGTTGACAGTGCTATCCCGAGTTTTGGAAATCCATGGGGGTCTCGGTAGGATGATAGGGTCTGTGATAGGGCTACTGCTGCTTCTATTTAGGAGGCAGGAGTGGGGTGGCCAGAGAACCTGGCTGCATCCGTCTCTCCCAGATAGAATGTATTCATTTCCAGTTGAGGAAGGAGGGGGGCAGGCAGGGTGAGGGAGGGGCCGGGTGGGCTGGCGGATGGGCCTGGCACTGGAGGGACTGGCCGTTGGGCGAGAGGATACTGTTTATTTGACTATGATGTATATTTAAAGGTCTCAGTTACAATGGGCCTCAGGCGCTCCTTAACAAGCTGCAGCTGTCTGGTCGCTTGTTAGCTTTCCTGACATCTTCTCTGGGCTGGGCCTTGGGGAGCAGCCCCCAAAGCACTCCCTGTAGGCCAGGGCCCTGGAAGGCTGACTTCTTGCCCCCAGCCCTGGAGCCATCGTGATGAATGGCGCAGCGGCCCCATGCAGACACACGTCTTCCTGGAGCAAGCCCTGTTTGTTTAAGGCAAACCATCCTAATCAACTCTGGTGAAAGCCCCGGGATGGAAGGCCCCAGCCTCACCGGCCACCACCTGCCCTTCTACCTGTGGGCACATCATGGGCCAGGCCCCTCTAGGCACTGTCCTCAGAAGGAGGACACAGCAAAGTCTCCAAGGGCAGCAGGGCCTGGATGTCTGGGGAGGTGAGTTGTGAGAGAGGACTAACCCTCTGCCGGGAAGTGGAGAGGTCGGCGGGCCTCATGGAAGAGCAGGGGCTTCGGCGACGCAGCATCTGTTCTCTGCTCCTCTCACACATGTCTCTGCTCAGGTTACACCTCTTTTGGCCTCTGATCCCTCAGCTATAAAGTGGGCCAGCTTGTTAGGTCACTGGTTGTCAGCCTGGACTACACACTGGGGTCACCTGAGGAGCTTTTAAGAAATATTATACTGATGCCCAGACTTCATTTCCAAAGTTCTGATCCAATTGGGTTTCAAAATCCAACTGGGTTTCCCCCTCCCTACCCACCCACCACCCCAAAGCTCTCAAGTAGTTCTCATGGGCAGATCTGATTGAGAGCCATTGATTTGGGTGGTTCCCAAGGTCTCTCCGACTCTGGCTAATTAGGTCTTCCTTGAAAATTCCTGGTTCCTTAGCAAACACTTCCAGGAAGTCATCAGTGCTCAGAATGTGGGCTCCAGAAATCCCTGTGCTAGGAGTTTCTCCTGAACAAACCCTACCTAGACTGGAGCACAAAGGGGCCTCAGAACTCATCTGCTCCCAATTGGTTTTAGAGATGGCAGAACGGAGGAATCCTTCCTCTGGGAGAGGAACTCCAGGCCATATGGAAAGTGTTTTTTAAATGTAAGCATTGATGATGTGGGTAATTACCTTATTTCAGATGGAATAGTTGGAGATGAGGACCAAAATTGGAGCACTGGAATTATAACTACTCTCTGTCTTCCCAACTAGATCGCCAGCCCCTTAAGGAGAGACACCAGGTCTTTTTACATTTTTAGTTATTTTGATTTTTTGATTTTTTGGATTCTCCTCCTAAGTTGGCAGTATGTGACTCTGTGGACGGATGAATAAATGGGGCAAATGGATGGGGCCATCTTTATTTTGGGCATCCAGCACTAGATTCCCCTGTGGGTCAGCTGGGCAACCGTCACCACTGTCACTGCTATGAATTATGGGGCAATGGCTGAGGGAGGCACTGAGAGAACTGGTTAGTCTTGGGACTCCGGGGAGGGCCCTAAAGCTGGTCTTGACAGATTTGCTGGGAACAGCGAGGCCAGATCATATACCCATTATACTCTGCTGTGAACTGACATCTCCCAAAGCCCATCACACAGTGTAACCTGGCATTTCATGTCCCCAACATGAAGTCTGGCCATAAAGGCCCTTTCTGCCAATGGGAGAACGTGGTCCTGCAGGCTTCCAGTGGGAAAGGGGCTCGGCGCTGGGTGAGGATGAGCAGTTGACATCCTGGGCTGGGTCTGCACCTCACAAACTCTTAGTTCCTCCAGATACCACCCAATACTCAACCGGCCTCCTTTCATTGAACTCCCCCTGAAGGCACAGAAGTAAAAAGATAAAGACCCGGCTCTCCAGGAACCTATGCTCAATTAAGAGGCGGCCAGGAAAAGAGCCAAGGAATCTACTGAGGAGAAAGTGCCTGCCACCGTAGGAAAGTCCAGGCTAAAGACATAGAGGTGCCATTTCAGCTCAGTGGGGTTCTTCAGGGTGGGTCTCAGGAATCGGAGTTGTTTTAAAAACTCATCATGGGATTCTGTTGTGCAGACAGGTTTAGGAATCATTGGACTAGGTTTTTTGGTGGGGAAGGCATCACAGGTGGATGGGGACCCTCTATGCCCAGGAAGGAAGGTGGTCCCAGGGCTCACAGGAAATGGCCAACGTGAGGTGACCAGACGTCCCACTTTTGGCGGAACAGTCCTGATTTTTAACAATTTGTCCCGCGGTGTTTTAAAAAAGTCCCGATTTTTGGAAAGAATGCACGACAAGCTAGGGAACGGCGGGAGATAGACCAAATTTTTAATCAAGAACCCCCTCCCCCCCGGTCAATGGTGTCCCGCTTTACCAATGTTAAAATCTGGTCACCTTAGCCAACAGTCAAATGTGTCTCAAAGTCAGCTTCTTTGGGGGAAAAGAAGGACATGCGGTTAGGATCAGAGGATAAACTCAAATGACTTTTTCTTAGAATAGCGTAAAATAATTCCCCCAGGAAGCAACGATCCGTTTCGGTCCTCCGCACGCCGCCCAAGTTGCAGGGAGATCTGGGACTGATGACCAAGTTTTGGTGCATTAAGTAATGCACCCATAAAATTTGGGTCATTGCAGCACAAAGTCCCCTTTATTTTGACAAGTGTAGTTTTTACTCTGAAGTGTTATCATAAATAATTAAGTTAAACTGGTAGATGGCATGTAGTGTGCTTTGCTGAAGTAACAAAGTCTCTGTAACCCCAGACACTGAGCTGTTCTTTTGGGGATTCTTGACTCAGAAACATTCAGGAATTTTTCAGAGCTCAAGAGTATTTGAACCGGTCAAGGAAGAGAGTAGCATGGAAGGTGCATCTCATCTCCCCGCCTGCCCCTTTCCCATTGGTGTGTCCCCCATCCAGCTGTGTCCCATCCTGCCATCTGTCCTGTGACCATCGAAATCCAAATTGGATTGCTCCCCAGCTCTGGGCTGGCCCTGGGTTGAGGGTTCAGGGCCGAGCGCACATACTGGGCAGTCTATTTTTCGTAATGCCTGTCCAGACACCAGGACATTGACAGGTCAGTGCTTCGGAGCGGAGAGTGGCAGAGCTTGCTGGGACTTCCAAGACCATCTGACTCCCCAGCCACACTCACTGCTCCCATCATTTTATAAACAGGGAAACTGAGGCCCAGGGAAGAGAGGTGGTTGGCTTTAATGCTTGTTGGCTGATGGATAGGGATGAGTAACATGTAGCGTATGAGTGGAGAAGACTCAGAGACCCAAAGACAAAACGTGCTGGAGGACAGATACGTGGGGAGGTTAGAAGGGGAAACAAGGAGAGACGCACAAGTGAGACTTCTTGAAGGGTGGGGAGCTTTGAACCAGGCTCTTGGGGGCCATTCAGGAGGAGACCCAGAGGGATAATCACTGAAGTCCTCATGTACCCGAACTTCTGCTTACTGTATCCAGACAGTTCTTAAACTGAGCAAGAGAGATCTGAGATCTTTCCAGCGGAGACTGCAGGAGAAAAAAGGATGGGGGAGAAAATCCCCAGAGGTGGACCATGCTGCTTAAAAGCGCAAGGAGTGCTCAAAGTCTCCTTCTTCAAGGTGAGTGGACAACCTTTCTCCTCTTTTCCCGGCCACTCCACCACTCGCCCACACTCGACCACGACCCTGCCTGCTGGCCAGCCAAGCATCCGCTCCCCTCACGCTCCTCAGACACAGCGGCAGCTGGGAGCCTGGGAGGAGAGGGGTGGTGGCAGTATTCCAGGCCTGTAAGACGCCATGCAGGGATGGCTGTGTTCTTAGAGCCAGAGCTCCCAGTGAGCGTTCCAGAGCCTGGGCTCCCCCCGAGTCCTAGGCCACTTCCAAGAACTCCCAGGGCCTCCCTACTGCTCCAGCTCTGAGCTCACAAACAGGTGTCTTGGAGAGAGGAGCCCATCAGAATGAGGTGCCTGATCGAGTCCATGGCCCTTCCACCTGACCGCACGGACTGGGTAGTTTGCACAGCACCTTCAGCGGGAGGGAAGTCATGGTGTTCTGACTCCATGGATTCCGAACTGTGTAAACCAGTGGACCCCAACGTTTTGGGCACCAGGGACCAGTTTCATGGGAGCCAATTTTTCCACGGACAGGGGCAGAGGTAGGAAGTAGCTTCAGGATGACGTCAGCGCATTACATTTATTGCGTACTTTATTTCTATTATTATTACATTGTAATTATTATCACTGATATGAGTCTGCAAGCAATTGATTACAGTTTCTGTGCAGTCAAACCTCTCTGCTCATGTGAATCTGTATTTGCAGCTGCCCTCTAGCACTAGTGTCACCGCCTCAGCTCCACCTCAGATCATCAGGCATTCGATTCAAGGAGCCACCACCTAGCTCCCTCCCATGCGCAGTTCACAATGAGGTTTGCGCTCCTTTGAGAATCTAAATGCCACTGATCTGCTAGGAGGCAGAGCTCAGGCAGGAATTAGAGCCGGGGGAGCGGCTGTAACACAGATGAGGCTGCATTCAATGGCCCGCCACTCACCTCCTGCTGTATGGCTCCGTTCCTAACAGGACACGCCGGTACTGGTCTGTGTCCTGGGGGTTGGGGACCCCTGATGTGAACAATAGACATGAGCTTGGAACAAAAATCAGCTACAGGGCGGGAAGAGCCACACTAGAAACCCCAGAGGAGGTGGCCTTTAACCCCAGTACACACACTCAGGTGTTGGTGAGGTGTTAGGTGGTGTGGGCTTTTTGCTTTGGGGCTCTTGGTCTTCTTTGGAGGTTGGTGGAGGGCTGGTGGCCTGATTGGCAGCCCCTTCTCTCTCCCCGCCATGCAAGGCATCCATCACTGGGAGTGTGGACAGGGCAGGGGAAGTGTGCCCAGCTGACCTGGAAAACCCTGACCCCATGAGGCCCGTGCCAGCTGGGAGGCAGGTAGGTGTTGCCGTTCAAAGTCCTCTCCACCTCCCGCTGACCTATGGGTTCTAGGCCACCTCTTAGGCAGTGGTGGCAGGGCAGGGGTGGAGAGGGAGAGATGACCTGCACAGCAGGTGAGATTTGAAACTCCCAGAAATCCACTGCCACTAACCTAGGTCCTTGGGGGAGCTCCCTTCCCTGCTGGTCTCTTCCTCCTCTGGGGCACCATCTGCTCCAGAAAGCTCTCTCTGAGTCCCCAGGCGGAGTTGGGTACCCTCCTCTGTGCCTTACCATCTCCTGTCACCCAAACCTTGTCATCTCAAGTCTACCTGAAGGCAAGTCGGGCTCCCACTTGTCTCCGTGCCCACTTGCATACACTCAGTAGAAGTGAGTTGTGCAGAACGAGGCATCTCTACACAAGGCCTGGTATTTGGGGCCTCCTCCCGGCTGGCAGCTCCGGCGCCAGGCCTCCTTCTCTGGCTGAGGCGGCATGTGGTCGGGAGGCACCAGCTTGGGAAGGGTTAGGGAGTCAGAGCTGTGTGCGTTGCCCTCCATTTAGCCACCCGTCTGTTCCCTGTCACAACAGGAGCCTGTCTCCTCTTCACCACGCAGGTCTGTGGCTACTGCATTCCCTCTGTCAGGGACTGTGGGGAGGTATGTGTGTGGCCAGGTGGAGGGGAGGGGATTTTAACAAACAGCTCATGGCCCCAGTGAGGGCCCAGGCTCACCGCAACCCCCTCCCCAGACACAGGCGGCTTGCTCGACCGTGTGACAAGGAGCCAGCAGGATTCATTTAGCAAAAAAGGATTTGGTGCTCTGCCTCCCACTCCTTCAGCCAGGCCAGATAGCGCCTGGGCTCCCCTCCTGCTTTCCCTCCCCCTTGGGCCTTTCGCCCCCTAATCCACCAAGTGGGGAGCAGTCACGTGGGCCCCAGCTCTCGACAGGAAGCTGTCGGCACCACTGGCTCGCAAGGCCGCCTCCCTCACCGCCCGGAAGGCAGGCTGCCTTCCCCAGCTGAAACCCAACCCCTCTTTCCAGCTGCAGCACGGAGAGAGCCCGGGCCCAGCCTTCCCCGGGGACCCGCAGCCTGCAGGTCTCACGGTCAGGGAGTCGTCCCTGTGCAGCGTTCCAAGCCTGCACAGCCTCCAGTACAAAGGCCAGGGAGCAACAGCGACCACGTTCCCCACCTCACAGCACCCCCGAATCTGGGCAGGGGAGATCCAGGGGACAGAGCCCGTTCTTCCTGGGGGGGGTCTGTGCTTTGGGAAGCAGCCCCTGGAGAAGCTGAGTCCAGATGAGTCTGGAGCAGTCCCCAGTTCTTCCAGCTTTGTCCCTGGGGAGGAAGCACACCTATGTTGGCCCTGACCTGAGTCAGAGTCAGGTCCTCTCTAAAAGGCCTCCCATGCTCCTCAGAGATGAGGACAGTGGCCAGGAGCAGGGAGGCCACAGGTCCCGGAACTCACTGATGCCCTTACCTGGGGAAAAGCCTATTTACAAGAGAAAAACTGGGCTTTTTGTTGTTGTTCCTAAGAACAGACTGTTCCTCAAACTCAGTGAATAAACTCATGCAGTCCTGATACCAGTGTAATCCAGTGGAAAGATCCCAGAGAGCAAGGAATGGTTCAAACCCCGGTTTCACCAGTTTCTAGTAGCGACACCTTAAGACACATTACATAGAACTCTCAGCCTTATTTTCTCACATGTGAGACTAATGTGATTTGCTATACTTACCACCATTCATGCAGCCATTAAGTACCTACTATGTGCCAGGCCTTAAGTCAGTTGCTGGAAACTGAAAAGTAACATGATCTCCACCCAAGGGTCGCATCAGATAATGTGTATGAAGGTGCTTGGGAAACTGAAATGTTGAAATAAATAGATAAGGACCAGCTGTAATGATCTCATTAGCTTTTTGTGAATGGGGCTGCGAAAGCGATGTTTAAAGTTCTTAAAAAACAGTTTTAAGTAAGCCAGACCTGTCTCTGTAATCTGTCCTGCACTGTTTATTTGCTTAGCAAACTGTTTCTTCATAGATAGTGCAGAAGGCACAACCAGCCGGAGGCAGAATTTATCCCAAATTCAGAGTGAGTGGGGTCTGAATTAATTAGGTCTTTCTCGAGCTTAATGTATAAACCTGGGCTCAGGAAATTTGGCCTTTAAAGCAGGTGCCCTTTCAAATGAGATGGGTTTCATGTAACTATTTTAACTTCAGCTCCATTACCCTTTATAGGCTGCAGGGGTGGTGGGGGGAACAGGCAGGGAGGGATCTGGTGCAAGTCTGCTTTCCATGAGTGGGGAGCCCAAGGAACCGTAAAACGGCCCTCTCCCAACCCGGTAAATTCACACTTGTAGTCCTGGCTGGGTCCCCTCCTGAGGGGGTGAGGGCAGGTGCGAAGGCTTCTAGTCCTGTTTGTCGGGCCGGCCCCCTGCTGGGGTTTCTTTCTCAACCTCTTACTAGCCCCTCATTGCCTGTGTACTCCCCCTTCCCCAGCTTTACTGAGGTATAATCAGCTAAAACATTGTGTATGTTTTAAGTGTATATACAGCAACCTGATGATTTTATATATATATATATATATATATATATATGGGATGTATATATATACATATGGGATGTATATATACGGGATGTATGTGGGATACATTAATATATGAAATACACACATACATTGTCCAGAAAGTATCCAGCCATGTAATGAAAAATAGAGACATTTATGGCTGGATTGTTTTCTGGACAGCCCGCTCAGACATTGTGAAATGATTAACACCAACAAGCTAAGTAACACATCCATCACCCTACATAGTTACCTTTCTTGGTGAGGATACATAAGATTTACTCTCTTAGCAAATTTCAAGTATATGAAACAATGTTACTAACTATAGTCACCATGAGATACCTTCAGTCCTCAGAACTTATTCATATTATAATTGAAAGTTTCTGCTCTTTGACCAATTTCCTCTTTTCCCTCAACTTGTGGGTGGCTTCAAAACTCCCCAGCCTTCAACGTGCCTGGGCACCAGGTCACAGGACACTCACTTAAGAATCTCTTGGTTAATTCTTTTCTTTTAAGATTTTTTTTATTGTTTGGGAGAAGGTGAGAGAGACAGAAAGAAGGGCGGAAGAAGCCCAGAGTAGACTCCATAGTTGTGCATCATTAGTTGTGACATAGTTTCATTCCACACAGGGGGATGTGGGGCTGTGTGTGGTGGGAATCGAACTGGGGGCCTCCATCATGAGAGGCGAGAACCTTCACCGCCATCCTGGCAGTTACCAGCTGCACTGCAGTTCAGCACATGGGTTTGCATGGGCCGGGGTCGGGATCTGATCCCCGAACATAGTGGTTGCAAGGTAAGTTCTCATTCAACCTGTTGAGCTATCCTGACATCCCTATTGGTTAATTCTGAAACTTGTCATCCCCAACCTATGGATCTTTCCTATCACCTCTTATTATCTGTCCAGCAGGATTCCAGGTCAACTGTCCCTTTAGCTAGTCCAATATCATAGCCACTAGCCACGTGTGGCTATTGAGAACTTGTGGCTAGTCTGAATTGAGATGTGCTGTAAGTAAAATACAAACCAGATTCTGAAGACTCAGTATGAAAAAAGTCATAATTTTGATACTGACGACATGTTGAAATGATAGTATTATGGGTATATTGGGTTAAACAAAAAATATCTTTAAAATTAATATCACCTGTTTCTTTTTAATTTTTTAAGATTTATTTTTATTGTTTTTGACAGAGAGAGAGAGAGACAGAGACAGAGATAGAGAGAAGAGGGAGGGCCGAGAACAATCTCCATAGTTGCACATCATTGGTTTTTCCACATAGTTTCATTTCACAGGTGAGTGCAGGGCTGCACAGGGCAGGAACTGGGCCGGGGTCTCACCCCGGTGAGAACTGAACTGGGGGCACTCCCCAGTTCAGCATATGGGTCCGCACGGGCCGGGGCCAGGATTCGATCCTCAGTCCCCGGGGCTGCAAAGCGAGAGCTTAACCCACTGAGCCATCTCGGCTTCCCCATCTTTTTAATTTTTTAATGTGGCTACTAGAAAAATGTGAAATTATAACAATGGCTCCTATTTGTGGCTCACATTATTGTTTCTATTGGATGGCCTTGCCCTAGAACATCAAGCAGTAAAATAGTGTCTAGGCTGGGTGGTAGGTAGATTTCAGTGATCTTTCTAAAGCTGATTCCTTTTGTTTTAAAAAGGATTAAAAATATCTGCTTCAGATAATTTTTAGGGAGAACTTAGATGAGCTAACAGTTGGGAAAGCACCTACCATATATAATTAACTCAATGCATGTTGGATTCCTTTCCAAATCACAGTGCAGAAATGGTTCTCAGTTCAGGATGCACCAGGATTCACCTGGGCAGATTTTGAAAATATGCTTAGGCCTGGGCCCCATTCTGGCTCAATTGATCTGAGTGGAGCCTGGGCATCAGCATAACTTGAGAGCTCCCAGCTGATTCTAGTGCTTAGCCAAGGGCGAGGACCCCCTGTTTCTTTACCCCTCAGTGCTCTGACCCCCTCGCTTTATGTGATGTCCCTTTAGCATTTTACATGTGTTTTGTGCTACTTTAATTATAACCAACATTTCTGAAAGCCTACCAAATGTCTGCCGCTTTATATACATTGCCTCTAATCCTAACCACAACTCTGCAAGGTGAATTAGATTAACCCCATTCTGCAGATGAGGAAGCTGGCTTAGAAAGGTTAAAGTAACTTACTTGTTTAGCATGTGGAAAGGAGCAAGGGGGAAGCACTCAACCCAGCTAAGCCTGATTCCATTGGCCAGCAGACTACACTCTGTCTTCGTTCTACATTTGTCAGTAACTAGAATATAAGCTTCCAGGGTCTGGGACTATTTCTTCCTGTTTGCGACTGGACTCAAATGATGCATTCAGTTAGCCCCTTGATAAATTCCTAATAAACCTCTGAGTGTCTGTTTGAGAGCAACCCTGAGCAGGATCATGGGCTGGAGACCCACTTGGAGATGAGTAAGGATTGAGGTCTGTGCTGTATGTACGCCAAGGAGTGAGTCAGGGCTTCCAGGGCTGCCTTCCTGGCAGGTCCCTAACACATGCAGGAAGGCTCCGGGAAGGACAGCAGGCATCTGACAGGCTCCTTGGTTTCTAACCTATCATTCTCCTCAGTAGTCTCTCCTGGCAACTCTCTGGCCCAGGAGTAATGCTGAGAACACAGGTCCCGAAGGGCCAAGAAGGCAAGGGAACTGATACTCTTGTGACTTCTTGGTTGGTGGCAGGTGCCCCAAGCCCATCCCAGGTGTGCCTTGCCCACTGTCCGGCCACTTCCCCAGCCTGTGGCGACCAAGGGCTGCCCAGATTTTCTAGACCAGCTCTGAGTCCCTATAACGTAATTCTATTAAAAATAATTTTTGAATTATTAAAGGCAGTTTATTAAAGGCTTGACTTAATGTGATTCATGTTTTCTACTTTTCTAAGATTTCAAATACAAACATTCTTAAATCAGAGGGTGAAAGCCTTTGCCTCCACCCACTATGATGGACTGACTTCCAGTCATTCAAAAGGAGGGCAGACGCACTGCACAGTGACATGGAAGACGATTACCATTACAGGACAAGTGGAGAGAAAATCGGGATCCATATTCTGGAAATGGAATAACTAAAATTACCTAAATTTTAAAGAAAAATAAATTTTATTGTTAAATTTATTGGGGTGACATTAGTTGGTAAAAATTAGAGGTCCCAGATATACAATTCTATAGTACATTGCCTGTGTGTTGGGTTGTGTGTTCACCACCCAGAGTCAGTTTTCTTTCCATCACCATATATTTGATGCCTCCTCCCTATTCCCCCACCCCCTTACTAAATTTTTTTAAATTTCTTTTTTAAATAAAAAAGGTGGGAGAACTGGGAACTACACAAGAATGTTACCAGTGGTTATGTTATGGTGGTAGAATAACAGATAATTCTCTTTCTTCTGTTTGCCAACACTTCTGTAATATGTCTATATGACTTTTAGACTAAATGGAAAGCCAAATTCCTTTGGGATGATGATCCATCCCAACAAAAACCAGAAGATTCATCTGCACTCCTTCATGCTCTGCCTCAGTCCAGGCCACTGGCCCCCACCCTTCTGACAAGAACAGAGAGGGAAGCTCAGTAGGACACCCTGCATAGCCAGCCAGCCCCTGCCCTGAGGATTCAGGCATTTTCCCCGCCGCCCATCTGGGGGCAGAAGACTGAAGGGCCACCTCCTCCTCTCAGTGAGCAGGTCCTTTGACCTGCATCATCTGGCCCTATTCTGCAGGGAGCAGAAGAAAGTGGGGAGCCCTCTTTCCGGGCCTTCCCAGTACCATTCCCAGGTTTGGAGCCAAGTGCTGGCACTGGTCACCCTTGACATTTGTCCTAGCCAGGCACAACAGCCGGGCTGCCCTGCGGTCTTAGTCTCGTGCGTGCAGAGCTGGTGGGTATGCAGAAGTACAATTACTGAGAATAAATTACTTTCTTTTTCCCCTTAGACTCTCTCCTCTCCCTGGTATAGGTGTGCACCTACCCAGAAGCTAGTCTAGACTACCCTGCCGTTGTGGGCTGGCCCACGGACAAGCAGGCAGAGAGTAGAATGGTTCTGAGCTTTGGACCCAGTCAGACCCTAGTTCAAATCTTATCTAGTTTTGCCACTAACTGAAGGAGCAATCTCAGGAAGATGACATGTGATCAGAGCCTCATCTGAAAGAATCACATCATAACCTGTCTGGCAGGGCTGTGATTAGAGTCTAAGGACAGAAGATGGACAGGAAGCACCTAGCACAGGCTCAGCAAGCACCAGCTGTCCTTGGGGCCCTGTCTCCTTGGCCCATCTTGAGCGGGGCTCCTGGGGCTGGGGGAGGACCCTGGGTTTGACTTTACGGGTCAGCCCCTTTGTGCCCTGCCTGTGAGGCTGGCTCTGGGAAAGTCATGAGTTCAGGCTGGCAGCTTAGCCACCCTGCTTCTCCCTTTCTTTCTGTCTGCTTGGCTCTGGGGAAGTGAGGTAGTCCCCGGGGACGGAACCTCACTCTTTCTTGGGAGGTGGCATCCCTGCCCTCCAGCTGGAGGTTAGATGGTGGTGCTGAGAGCACTGGCTTCCCCCTGGCCCTCCTCCCTGGCCACACCTCACCGCAGGGTCCTTCAGGAGGCAGACACTCCAGTCTCTAAGGTTGTGGTGTTCCCTTGGAAAACATACGTAGGCTTTGGAGGCGTTTCTGAGGGACAGGGCTGTTTCATAGTACTGGTAGCACCATAATAATACCTACTATTATTGTGTAGCACTCTGCAGTTTGCAAAGCACATTTTCATGCCTCGCCTTTTTTACTCCTCTCAACAAACCACCTGTGGGGGTAATATTGTTATTATCTCTACTTCACAAATGAGGCCATTGAGGCTCAAAAGAGTAGATGATGACTACGGGAAAGTGACACGGGAAAGTGACACAGTGATGTGTCCTGACTGCAAATCTTGGAGAGTAAACACGAGCTCAGTGGCCTCCTGGGGGTTCTCCATTAGTTTCGGGCCCCTGCACACACCCAGAGGAGGCCCTTTGCCTTCTCCCTTCAGTAGAGAAAGTGGGGATCTGATTAAAATGGAGGTGGGGAAAACAGAGTGAGAGAGGAAGGAGGTCATTTCCACCAGGTTCTGGGTGTGAAATTAAACTGAGAAGGCAGATGCCTCCTGCCATGGGTGGTATTTCAAGTGTAGGAGGGTTAGCTGGCTCCACACCTGGGGATCTGTGAGGTGGCCTCCACCAGAATATGACCTAGTTCTTCCCGTAATGCAGCCATTAGTTCTCGGGGAAGAGAACTCACTACTCTCTTCTGGTGTGCTCTTGGCAATTGATCGAGGGAAGAGAAATCTCTGGAAAGGCTTTATGGTGAGCGTGACCCCCGACAGTGCTTAGAGGGCCAGGAAAGGAACTCCTTCTCTCATTTGTCCTATGTCTAGATCAAGTCCCCATGCCATCTACCTGCTAGAATGGGCTGGGATGGGGCCAGGCTTGCTAAGACCAGAAAAAAGTTGCTGGCATCTGGCCCAGTCTCCATGTCCAGATCTGTCTGCAGAGAGTATGGTGGCCCAGAATCTCACTACCTATGAGGGCCAAACCCAGTGACAAAAACGTGTTCAAAGAACCTTTGACTTTCAAATTGCTATGGGATGTTATGGGGGATGAGGAAGGAACAGGAGTCCCGGAGTCAGTGTTCTGAAGCCAGCCGTCAGTTTAGTTTGGCCATTGCCTGTCCCTCTGCCTCTGTGGCTAGCTTGTACTATTTTCAGCATGAACGGCAGGAGCTCAAAAGCCCTGTGCACCGTCAGCCAGCTTCCTAAAGTGAAACCCTAGCCTGGAGGTCCCAGGGGCCTCGCCTGGTGGGCAAGCTCACAAGCAGGGCTTCAGGCTAGTTCCTGGAAAACTATGGCCCCTCTCTCTGCTCGGTTCAATGCCTCTCCCAGGGATTGCTCCAATAATAAAATGAGCCATTGTAATAACAGTCACCACTTACTGATTACCTATAATAAGCCAGGCCATGTGTGAGGGGTTTCACTGATATTATCTCCTTACCACCTTGCCCTGCTTCTTCTATATCTTGCTTCTGAAAGACGTATATGAAGGGGGACCCCCCAAAACCTGGAATTTATTTGTAAAAAATTGTGTATTTAGTCTTACATGTTCAGACTGCAGTCAGCTTCAAAGTACTCTGTTTGATGCAATACGTTTAGCGAGACGCTTTTTCCACCGCTGTAAACAGTTTTTGAATGCGTCACTTTTGATGCCTTTTAGTGCTTCTTCATTTTTTGTTTCACTTCTTCCACATCAGCAAAATGGTTCCCTTTGAGGACTTTTTTCTTCTGGAGAAACAAACAAACAAACAAACAAACAAACAAACAAACAAGGTCACTCTGGGCGAGATCAGGTGAATAAGGAGGGAGGGGCATGGGGGTCATGCCTCTTTTCGTCAAAAACTGCTGAATGCTAAGTGTGGTGTGGGCAGGTGCGTTGTCATGGTGGAAGAACCAGTCATCTGTTTGCCACCGCTTGGGACGTATCTTCTGCAAATCGTGACACAATCTTCTCAAAACTTCCAGATAAAAACTTTGGTTGACTGTTTCACCCAGAGGAACAAATTCTGAGAGCACAATCCCTCTTACATCAAAGAAAGAGAATTCCTGGGGTTTTTTTGGGGGGGGGCCCCCTTGTACTATGTAGAGAACATATATGTGGTTTCTAGTTCATTGTCTTTGTTGCTTATAGATTATTCCCCCCCCAAACTTTGTTTTTTGGGGGGATGTGGGGGTGGGGTGGGAATAAGACTTCATTTACGTTGTTTTGTTTTGCAGGAAAACTTCCAGAAACCTCAGTCTGAGCCAGGCCCGTAGCTGCTGGAGTTCTCAGCGGGCATGACTTCAGCAGACATGTCACCTATCAGTCACATTTTTTTGGTCCCAGCTGTTCTTCCCATCAGGGACGCTGTATTTTAGATGTCTTTCTTTCCCTTGCTCAACAACTAAGGTCTTTCGTAATTGGAGGGACACGAGCTTCTGGGTCCAGCTAAGACTGGTGGGCCCTGGGTGGGGATGGGAGCTCGTCCCAGCCGCTGGGCCCTGGGATGCCACCCCTGCAGGAGCTGCCAGCAGCGTGGAGGGCTCTGGGAAGGGCTGTTGGTGTCGCGTGGAAAAGGGGGACATTGCCCCAGGTGCTGGCAGGCGCTGGCTAGCCAGAGACCTTGTTCACATCCTGGAGCAGTGTGGCTCATTTGTTTATGAGCTTTGTGAGATTTAGATCACTCTGTGTCAGCCACAGGTTTTTGTTTTTTGAGGGGGGTGGGGGAGTCACATCAAAAGTTAGACAGATGTGGAAATAATTCTTTCCCCGTGAATCACACTTTCCCAAAATCTCATTCTCGGAGAGGAGCCGGCTTGCTTGATAGAGCTGGCAAGAGAGAGGGCATAGCAGGGGCTCTGGGCAGTTTCCCTGAAGAAACCTCTGGAAGGCTGGACAAAGGAATTCTCAGATAGGAGAAGAGCCCACGGAGGAGAAAGACCCACTGGGATCAGGATGATGGACAAGGGTTTGGGGGTTGGGATGAGATGGCAGCAGGGCTTCAGATGCAGCTGGCCTGGAAGGGCTGGGCCCCTGCATTGTACAACTCCAGACGGTGCCCTGAGAAGCCCACAGTCCTGATGGGGTGCAGACATACAGGCTGGTCATTACAGAGAAAGTGTCGACACTCAGAAAGGCACATGAGGTGTGTGCAGGGGCCACAGGGTACTAGGGAGGGAGTGGCTTACTCACTGCCAGAGTGGCAGAGGCTGGAGGGGAGGGGGTATGGAACAGACCTGGAGGGAAATCGTTTTTGCTGTGCTCTTTTCTAGGCTTTGGCTCTATTGAGCACAGAGAGGTCTACTCCAAGGTCACATGGCCAGTAAGTAGGTCTCAAATCCAATTCTTCAACTGCATATCCTATGACATACCACTGTGCTCTATGCTCAAGCCCAGGCCTTGAAAACCTGTCTACCCAGAAGCCCCCGGGGCCCTGCAGAGTGTTTGAGGTAGAAGGAGGCCTCAGCAATGACTATGGGCTCTGCCCGAGACACCCAGTGACCCGCCTGAGCCTCCTTTTATCTGCACTTGCCCTGTGCACAGTCTGGCTTGTCCCCTGCTCCTCACCTATCTCACTGCACCGCTTGGTGTTCTGCTGACCTACTTAGTGGCAGTCATGCTTCCTGCTTTGTTGCCTGGGCCCTGCATGGCAATCACCCTCATGGTAGATGATAGTGCCTTTGTACCCTCGGGCACCTGGTCTCCAGGTTCTGAGGAGGTACTGGGGCTTTAGTTCCTCCAGGTCTAGATGTACGTTATTCCACCAAGCCTCCTGAACTAGCTGAGCCCAGACAGAGTCCCGCCCCGCTGCTGCCGGATACCCCTGGCCAGTCTCCTCCCTCAGCTCGCCACTGAGCGCACGGCCCATCCTTGCCCACGGGGCTGTAATAGGAGCGAGGGCCTATGGGCTCCGTAGTCAGACAGACGTGGCTCAACTCCTGCGTCTGCCAGCTTTCAGGAGGTCCTTAACTTCCCAGAGCCTATTTTTCCCATCTGTAAAATGGGAATAATAATACCGGCCTCACAGAAACATATGCACCATATGTGAAAATGTTCTGTTCTGGACCTGGTACCTGGCTTAGGCAGTGGGAGCCGATAGCAGCTACTGCGTATAAAAGCTTTTCACTATCCAGGCTTTGGCTCTCTTGAGCACAGAGAGTCTGAAAGTGTCCTACAGGGTCACATGGCTAGCAAGTAATGTCTCAAACCCAATTCTTCAACTCCATACCCTGTGACATACCACCATCTCACTTTCTGTCTTGAGCGCAGGCCTAGAGAACCTGCCTGTCCTACCGGTCTTGCTCGACTCTGAGGTACACAAAGAAAGCTTGATTGAGCACATTTCACAGTGAGGAAATCTGGGCTCAGTGAGAAGGTTGCAGTGCTCATTACAAAGGGGCTGGGTGAGAACCTCTTTTGATTCTCCATATTGTGGCCTCAAAATAAATCTTTCCTACCTCCCTTCCTTCACTGTCAGAGCATCCCACCCCTATTCTGAGAAAGCCCTCTCCCTCTGCTCTCAATGCCAGCAAGTCAGGGAGAGAATTGTAAGAAGCACCCTTGGGTTGGTCTTGGGTTGTCGGGGTCTGGGGGCTAAAGAGTGCAATGTCTGGAGCCCTGGGAGGGAAGGTGCTGCTGGGTGAGACCCACTCCTCATGCCCCCGAGTCAGCCCAGACTCTGCCCTTCCCACACCCCAGTCCCTGGCCAGAGCAGCCCTGCGGCCAGTTGGCAGCTGCTGCCCAGCCCCCAGCCCCAGGCGGCCAAGGTTGGCAGCCTCACGGCCACGCTGCACAACTCTGCGCCTCTCCTTCTCAGTTTATTCCTTCCAGATACACAGTTGCTGCTTTGTATTTGGATCACTTTCTGTGTTATGGTATTTTGGTGGTTTTTCCAATCCCCCCTCCACCCCTTGCCTTCTCCCGTGGCAGGATTCCTGCGAAGAGTATTTGGAGAGAGCTGTAAGCACATCTGCTCTCTGGCTGCAGCATTCCAGGAGGGCCCTGTCAGGGGCTCCGGTCCCAGGCAGCCAGGACATGCAGGGCAGTGGAGGCCGGGGGGCAGGGTGCAGGGCCCCTGGCCGTTGAGGCCTGTATTGGGCATGCTCACTGCAGCAGGCAGGGCTGAGCCTCAGGGCCCACGGAAGCTGCCAAAGTCCTGGAGCCGCAGCCCGCCAAGCCCCTGGCCCTGCTGGCTGTGGCTGCTGGCTCTCCCGGCTCAGTTCTGCCTTTGCCAGGCTTGGGGTGAGAGAGAAACGAGGCGCCTTCAGAAATACCCTGGCCCTCCATCTCCTCTTTGGTCAGCAGTCCTGAGAGGTTGGGGGGTCCTATGTGGGGTCGGTGTGGGAGTGTGGGAGTACACGTGTGTGTGCTAGAGAGTGTGTAGTGGTTGCATACAGGCTTAGCCGTCACAGGGCCTGAGTTAAGATTCCTGCCTTGACCACCAATGGCTCTGTGAACTTGGGCAAGTTACTGGGCAGTGAGGATGATAACACGTCTCCCTCATGGCGCCGTTGACAGGGTAAACTGAGTTAATACATGAAAATACTTTGTGGCACATAGTGAGCACTCAATACAGGTTTTAGCAATTATTATTATGCACGCATGGAAAGATCTATAAAATTTAGTAGATTTGGGGTGGCGCTTCTTGGACTTTGGAATCTGAGAGTCGCCTGGGAAGCTTGTTCAAAGTGCTGGCTTCTGGGCCTCACCCGCAGATTCTGATCCAGCAGGTCTTGGGTGGGCTCAGGAATTCACTTTAATCCAAAGGCCCTGGTGATGCTGATGTTGGTCCAGGGGCTCATCTGGAGTCATTTGAGGTATCTGGGTGAATAGAGCCTTGGAATCCCGGGCTCCAGTACATCAATCAGAGCTGCCTTGTAAATGTAGCTAGAGAGGGGATGAACGGGTAGAGTGGGATGAAGCTAAGAAGTGGGCCGAAGCCACCCCAGGCTGAGTCTTGAGGCTCTAGAAAGGAATGAACGTTTTAAGCAAGGGACTGACACAATCCTATGAGTGACTAGGGGTGGACCAGCTGGCTGACAAGCCCAGGGCATGGCAGATGGCAAGAAGGTGTAAAATCGCAGTGAGCTCAAGGCCAGAGTGGCAGAAGGGTCTAAACCCTGAAAGCAGAAGCAGCAGTATCTGGCCCAGATAGAGCCGCTGTGCCTCCGCCCTGGGATGGGGCATCTGAGCTGCTGGCGCTGCCTCCAAGCCGGGGCTGGGCTCTGAGGCGACCTTGCACCCACCCACAGAGAGCCAGGCTGCGGCCAGGCTCCAGGGCGTGGCTGAGGATAGGAATCTGACTCTGTCAACTCCAAAGCTTGTAGCTTCTTGATTTATTTTTCTCTCTGCTTTTTCTCCTAGTCGAGATCTTTTAGAAACAGTCTTTGTTTTGACTGAGCTAAAGAAAGAAGTGGGCTGTGCTGAGGTTGGTTGCCTGCTGCAGGGAAGGGACAAGGGACCAGCAGTGGGGCCAGGATGTGAGGTCACGCCTCCAGGAGCAGGCAGGTGAGGTCACAATGAGCGCTGGATCCTCTGCACCTTCAGGCGGTGAATGTGATGTGTCTACAAGCGTGTGAGGTTGCATGAGTGAGTGAGAGTGTGTCTGTGTGGAGGTGCACGTGCATAGGTGTTGTGTGTATGTGTATTCATTCAATTCATTTAACAACAGCCATAACATATTTCCTGAGTGTGTCATATGCCCCAGACACTGTAATAAATGCCTAGGATACATCAGTGAACAAAATGAAGATCCCTGCCCTTGACAAGCTTACACTCTGGAGATTTTGTGTGTCTGAAGGGCACGGATAAGTGTGTGTGTATATGAGTCTGTTGTACACACATTTATGAAGAGTAAAGAATCAAAACAGGTGCATGCACAGGCAGACCTAAGTCAGGAACCATTTACTATTTTCCAGGTGTGATGATCCTGGGCAAAATACTTAACTTTTCTGAGACTCTGTTTTTTCTAAAACGGGAAAATAATCCGTTTCCCTCACAATTGTTGAGACTAAATGTGAAACTACTAGGAAAGCTGCAGGCAAAGTACCAGGTATATGATAGATGCCAAATGATATTTTTTCCTTCCTGTCTCTTACGTAGTTGGAGGAGATATTTCTACATGTATATACCAAGCCTGGGTGGGGTGCCCCATGTGTCATGTCTGAATGTGTGGGTTCTCCCTAACTGAGAACCGCCCCCTATCCTCGGGATATATCTTGTGATATGTAGGTATCTGAGGTCTGATTAAAGGTGATGGTGTTACCAGGAAAGTTCCAAACCAGAGAAGACCCCCAGTAAAGAAGGGAGAGAAAAGCTGCTAAGCTGGAACCCCAGGAGTTGGCCCATTTAAGCCTTGGTCTGTCGTGAGTCCTTCCAGTGTAGTGTGACTGTCGTTCGCAGTTCTGTTTTGTGCACACAGAAGATCTTGGTTAGCCCTTCATTGACAACTATTTACAACAATGTGCAGATTCTCTTTGCCCAGTTTCATGACTCCCTGGCCATGCTACTCTCTTCTGAGACCTTATTCTCATCCCCCAGGTCATCTGTATAAGGGAATCCAGAAGATGGACATGGAGCCAGCCCCCCTAGGCGACTGTGGGAGCTGGACTGAAATTCTGGGTAATCTGCTTGGGACTTCTAAGATCCTTGCTTTCTCCCACACCGCAAGAAGACAGATGGGTCTTGTTCCTGCTCTCCTCCCTCTAAACTCTCTCAAAAGGATAGTCCATGGTTTAGGCTATATCCTCTAAGAGGATGATTCAGAGTCTACTTTCAGGCTCAGGATCCTTTCTCTGCTCCATCTCTCAGTGTCCATTAGAAGTCCAACTAAAGCAACTGAGACTCAATATGCCTCAAGCCCTACCAATCTTCTTGACCCCAAACCAACTCTTCTAGGCAATTAGCTGTCCTGATGAACAGCTTCAGCATTCTGCCAGTCACTCCAGTTGGAATTGCTGGATCATCCTTCACATGTCCCTCTGCTTCATTCCCTACAGCTAATCAAATCATTTCAAGTTATTCCTCCAACCCCTTTCCCACTGCCATCCCTGCTGCCACTACTCCCCCAGGCCTGCTGTCCTAGTTGGACTATTGCTATGATCTACCACTTGGCCTCCCTGCTCCAGCGTCCCCCTTTCACAACCAGCTAGTCCACCTCCTAAAGCACCACCATGTGCTCACTACTGGCCCCGGCTGCTCCCTCCTCACCCCCAGTGCTTTCTTCTCTCCTCCATACATTCTCTGCTCCAACCTAACTGGTCCTTTATGGTCCCCATGACAATGTATACATTCCTGCTACCTTATCTTTGCTGGAGTCCTTTCCCCCATTTCAACCGTTTACCTGAATTCTAGCCATTTCCAACACTATATGTAACACCCTAACGTTTTGAAAACATGATGAGGAGAGGTGCGAAAAGTGAAGGGGAGGGAGCTATAGTTGCTTGCAGTTCACTAGAGATAAAGAATTTAGTTCACCTTTGGGGCAGACTTTTGTTTTGTTTTGGGAAAATCGACACAAACCTAAAAGTGTGAAGTCACTGTCAGGCTAAATGCAGATGTTCACTCTTCTGCATCAGCAATGGAAATAGCCATGCCTTGGGAGACAGGGTTCCTCTTTTAGCTAAGGTTTGAGGAGAGGAATCTTGGAGGAAGGGAGCCTAACCTGGTCCCTGTGGAGGTGACTATTTTCAGCTGAAGTGTGGTGAGTTGCTTGCAAGAGATCCCAACCTTCCTGAGAAGGCTGGAGAGGGCCTGGCGCTATTGCTTTGGGACCCAGGTGAAATATCATGGCACAGAGCTGGGGAGAAGGACATTGTGCTCATTTTTATATAGAACACAGCATCCCTCCAGAACCCTGGGGTCACAGAGGAGGCAGCAGCCCTGGATGCTAGGAACCCCACAAGAAGCATCTCCAGCAGAGGACTCCATGAGCCCCCCATGATGACTGCTGTGGATAGATGGTCTTGTTTGACACCATTCGAGATGCCCCATTGGGAGCTCCCTGACATATTTGAAGGAAATACTGCATGGAGTGGGGCTCAGCGCCATTGCAACTCATTGTTAAAGTAGCAACAAATCATTTATACCCTAGGCAGGTGACAACTAAACACACACATCACCATTAACCATGATTGCTTCTGGGTGCTGGTATTCTGGAGAGTTCATCTTCTTTGTATTTTCATGGAACTTTTCACATTTTCCACTATAAGCATTTGTAATGAGAAAAACAAAAGCTGGGAATAGAGTATTTTCTCCTTCCTTCCCCTTCAGGCTCAGAAGCCTCCGTACTGCCTAGGGCTGCTATGCTTTCTCCCCCTGCTGACCTGCTACCGTAACTCTTGGGTGCAGTTCTGTGTTTATTGTTTAGGTACTTGTGCCAGCTCTGTGACTCCTTCAGGGTAAGGAACTCACCTCCTACTCCAGTGCTGCCCCTGTACTCACTCTGCTTTCAGGAGCCCTGTCTCAGAACCTGCCTGGCCTGCTCCCTCCCTGGGCCTTCAGACTTGCTATTTCATCTGCCAGCACCCCCTCTTCCCTCATGATCCAAACAGCTGTGGGCTCCGTGCTTATCGCCTTCAGTTTTGACTCAAATGTCGCTTCTTAGCGAGGCTTCCCCTGACCAGGCCATTTACAATTGCACACCCTCTCAGTACTCTCTCCCCACTTCCTGCTGCATTTCTCCCTCTGACAGAGATCTCCACCCGACACGCTGTGTACTACATGTCTCCATGGTCTATCTCCTTACACCAGTACATAAGCTCTATGAAGGCGAGGATTTCTATCTGTTTTGTTTTGTGCTGTGGTCTCACCACCTACTACGTATGCCTAGTATGTATAGAAGATGCTCAGTAAATACTTGTTGAATGAGTGAGTACATTTTGTAGTAACAATAGTTACTAAGTACCAGATGCTGTGGTAGGTGCTTAGAAATCCACTACTTCAGTCTCCACAGGGGTTTGAGGTAGGTAGGATTATGTCTGTTTTAAAGATGAGGAAGCCAAAGCTCAGAGAGCTTAGGTAACTCAGCTGAAGCCACATGTTATCACGTAGCAGAGTGTGGGATGTGTGCTCCAGGGACCAGGCGCTTCCATTCCGGGAGGTCTCCTCGGTCCTGCTGGTTTGGTTTCTGTCCCTCACTGGGCTTGACACCCAGCCAGCCTCCTGAATAAGCTCAGGCCAAGGCTGCTGCTTCTGCTGTGGTGGTTCCCCCACTGCAGGGACCACAGAGCTGCTACTCTGAGGTATCATTCCTCAGAAATGGGCTCCTCTCCCAATTCCAGTCCCTTCTTATGACAAAAGGTCCACGACCCCATAGCCAGACAAGCCAGCTTGCCCTTCCCTCCTCAGTGTCTCCACTCTCTGGCTTGCATGCTGTAGGTTATGGTGTAAATAAATGAGCACAATCTCCCATTTTCCCAAACGGAAGTTAGTTGTTCCCTAAGCACCTTCTGAAGACCAGCAGAGTAGACCACTAGAAAGAACCCAGAAGATTTAGGTTCAAGTTCTGCATCTGCTGCTCACTAGATATGAGTATGTCATGAGCTTGGGCAAGTCATTTAACTTATGCATTGACAGAACAGAGTTATTCTTTCTCTGTGGTCACCCTATAGTATTGTACTATTGGCAAATGTAGAACTTGCCTCATGGGACCATTGTACAGATGCATAAGACAATGTGGTTATCATACTTAGCACCATGCCTGACACATAAGGCTTAATAAATGCTGGCTGCTATTGTTATTGCTCATGATTGGCTCGGGAACTGGGCAGGGTCTGCAATCAGCTGGTAGGATGGGGTATGGGATGTGAATTGTAGCTGGCGACCACTCCAATCATCCACTGAACTCTTTCTAGAGCTTCAGTTCTCAAGAGTTTGTGTTCCTTGTTCAAAGTCAAATAGTAAAAACTCCTAAAAGGCCTTGATTAGGACACTTTTCAGAACACCCAACCTCCTTAGTCAGTACGCTATGTTTCTGCTGGGAGGTAATTGTTGCCATCTCTGCTGGGCTGCACAATTTGAGGAATAATTTGCACAAGCATCAATTGCCACCATGACCAAGACATGAAGCATAATTATCTCTAGTGGAAACTGTGATTGAGCCTATGAATCAAGCCTTATTTGCAGGGGCTGTAAATGAACTGCCACCTCTGGAGCACTATGTGCCTGCTAGATGTCAGGGCTGTAATCAACCTGAGCCTGTTTCCAAACACTCATTCTCCAAGTTCCACTGGGTTGAAAGTTCCAACTCTGGTGTCAAGATCTCTGCCGAGTCTGCGGCTTAGCTGAGACCTTCCTATTATCCAAGGCATGATTCATAGATTTCAAGGGAATTTCCTTTACTGGCTTTGCTTTCTAGTTACAGTAGAAGTAAGATTTGAAACAATCCATCTGCCACCATTCCCCCAATAGCAATGCCCTGCTTTCCCCATGCAGTGGGGATCCAGGCCTTCCTTCTCCCTCATATGAATGACCATTCACAACAGAATTCATCTCTTGCCCTCACCATGGTCAATGTCTGCTCTACACATGGGCCCAGAGGCCATACTTTGAATACTTCCGAGAAGCTGATGATGGCATCTGTGACATGGGAGGTCTTTCATCCTGAGGCAAGGGTATATGCTCTGCCAGCTCTTTGTACCATCTGGAAACAACACTAGGAGTCATATTTGCAGGTCCACAAATGTTATTTGATTGTTCTATGGCATGAAAAACTTAATTTGAGGCTTAGTGGAGAGAGCAGACTAAAGAAGGCTCAGGCAACGTGGCCTTTAAGGGCAAAGCATGCTGAGTTTGAGCAAAAATATAGTCAGAACTCTGGGAACACTGGGGAGAGAGTATGTAGAGCTGGGATCAATGTTCACACACAATTCTCCAACTTTACTTTAGCCTCCTTTTTACCCTCCTGCGAGCCAGTGTCTTGTCATAACGACCTTGGCTACACAACCCTTGTTTATATCTCCAGAGAGAAAGCAATGTTTGAAGAAAGAACCCAAGTCCAGAGACAGATGACCCAAGTCTGGATAGAGCCCCAAGATGAAGGAAATGTAAAATAGTGAAAAGTGCAGGCTTTTGACTTAAACTTCAGTTCCAATCCTTGTTCTATTATGCACTATCTGTGAGACCTTTATAGCTTCTCCAAGTCTCAGTTTGCTTAGTACTAAATGGAATAGATAGTATCTATCCTGTAAGATTGTTATAAAAACCACTAAAACATATGTAAAGCATAAAAAAGCTGGCTCATCTTCAGTATTGAATAAATGACAAGTATTACCACCATTACAGTCAGTAAAATTGAGGTATTTAGTAATAACTTTGCAATGTGGTTGTGAAAAGTGGGGAGGAAAATGCCGCTGGCCTATAGTAGATGTTTAATAAATGGTACTGTTAGTTTAGTCCTGTCCCATCTGCCACTGGTAAAATGAGGAATATTTCTACTCTACCTCACTCCCATAAGGACTGGAGATAATTATACATGCCTTTGCCTTTTTTTTTTTTTTTTTTTTTGGAGTTGTGGTAACTAAAACCACACACAACATATTGGAAGCCAGGAATGGGAAACAATGTGATAGAATGAAACACACTGGATTAAGGGGCAAGGGACTTGGGTTCTAGTCTTGGTGCTCGGTCACTGACCAAGTGACCAAGGCAAATCACCAAGTAATATGACCTTCAGGTGTGCACACTGCTGCCCTCTCAGCTGTGAGAAAAATACAAATGTAAGCAATTATTGTTATTCTTTTGAGGATCAAGTCAGTCTTTCCTTTTTAATCTTTAGAACCCAGCAAAGTTCTTGGAATATTAGTAGGTACTCAATAGGTTTGTTTATTTAATGAATTATAAACTGCCAAGAAGTCATATTTTTAATCATTAGTAAATTGTTTTTTGCCCATAAGTTTAAGGTTTTGGGCTCAATCTGATTTGATGAGCCCCTGAACCTGTGTTACAAAGTATTTGTATTCCATGCTGACTTCAATGTACTCAGAAATGTTTTCTTTTGGACATAACTGGTTGTAGAAAAATACTGGCAATAGAGAAGACAGCTCTTTTGTATATGGTAGCTGTAGGGGGACAGTTTCATAATTCCCCCAAAACACATCTCTGGTTTGGTTACCACTCCTCTAGGTTCCCTGTTATTTTATGTATCCATTCTATAGGATTTAAAGATTTATTTTTTTTAATTGTTTTTGAGAGAAAGAGATACAGAGACAGAAATAGAAAGGGAGAGGGCCCAGAAGTCTCCATAGTTGCACATCATCCATTTTTTGACATAGTCTCATTTCACAGGTGGGCACGGGGCTGCACAGGGCAGGAACTGGCCCAGGGTCTCACCCTGGTGAGAACCGAAATGGGGGCACTCCCCAGTTCAGCATATGGGTCTGCGTGGGCCAGGGCCGGGATTTAATCCTCAGTCCCTGGGGCTGCAAAGTGAGCACTTAACCCACTGAGCCATCCCGGCTTCCCCTTTGCTATAGGCTTTATCCTGAGTGAAGGTGGTAGGCTTTACAGAGGCCTGAGCTGCTTATGTAGATGATACTTTATAATAGTCTAGAATGTGAGGGATGCTTTACAATCTCTTCCAGGTGGGACGTGGCAGGTGGAAAACCACAGGCAGAAACATGGGTAAGGGCACTGGGTTTTGTGGTGCCAGGAGAGAGATCTTGAAGTGTAACTACTTGGTAGTAGAGGACAACATATGTCCCTTCCCAATCCACACTACATAGCATTCCAGAATTGTTACAACATTTGGTCTCTGAGGGCTTTGATAGAAGGGGGAAATCTTGTAGAGATGAGAGAAGGGAGATGGAGAAGACCAAAATGCTAATAGTCACCAACATTTTGTAGTGTAATAAATTCCCTGGAACAAGAGCACTGGCAAAAGGTAGAGTGTTTTCCAGACCTGCCACAAGGCAAGTCTTCTTCCCATGTTACTGAGGAACATCTGTGATTTTAAGTCATTTTTAATACCATCTCCTACCTGCCCCCAACACCTTCCTCTTTTCCTTCCTCTCCTCTCCAGCCACCCCATCTTACCCCTCCTCCCACAGCCTCACCCAATCTTCTAGCTGGGCTAGGTGTCCCTCTGTAGCCTTCAACTCACTGCACTGTAATTTCTGGTTTGTTTACTTACTGTCCAGTTCTGAAAAGTAGGACCTTTATGTTGTTCAACATTCTATCCCCAAATAGCCCAAATAGTGCAACAACTCTAACAATGACGCTCAATGACTGTTTAATTTATTTAGTGTACCAGAGTATACTTCTAATTTATCGCATTTTTTTCTCTAGATACTATAATTGCTAAGCAAACAGAGGTACATGTCAGTCGTTTTTCTTTATACAATAGACAAAATGTGTTGGAAAGCTAGACACCAATCAGCTTTTTCCTGGTACCAGATCATCATATTGCAGAAGAGTTCCTTCAAACCATTCAGGTAACAGCAATACAATGCTGCATAGTTTGTTCAAGATCATAGAATAAAATAAAGATTTTCGAACTAATTTACAAAATCAGCAAAATTCTACAACAAAATCCTACGAGTAGAACAATCTCACTTATAAACATCCATTTAACAATATGTTAAATATAACAATACATAGGGAGGCACAAACTTAAATCCTAGTTACACAAATACAACAAATAATTATAACCTCCCCCCCACCCCCATATTGCTTAGGACTCAAAAGTAGCCTCCATATCCATGTTCCCCACCCCACCGCACCCCCTCGGGCTGACCACCTTTTTCATCAACCCTCATCAGGGGCAGGTGCCTAATCTACCGTTGGCCGTGGCCCGGACCCTAGCCCTCATACCTCAGCTCTGGCCCTGTCAACCTCACCTGCCAGGGCCTCGCGGTGCTGCCCTGGCCAATGCTGGGGTTCTTATGGAGCTTGGTCACAAATCCTACGCTTTTCATCTTGCGGGTTTCCAGTTTGCTTTGGGGACCTCGAGAATTCAATTACTGGTGGATTGGTGTGAGGCCCCCGCTTGCAATTGAGGTATCGCAGCTACACGAAATCTTCCATAATATGACTCTTTGGGTCTATCGAAAGAGGAAGTGATAGATACTTTGAGGGTCACACCCCCAAACGACAAGGCATCTCACACCTGTGCCTCCCTGGCGCTATTACCTTTCATGTAGATAAGGCCCAAGATCATCATTAAGAAACCCAATCTGGGGCCATTTCCTCCCAGATCCTCCTCAAGAGGTTTTGGTTTGTTGATCAGGATGTTTAAGTGTGGTGCTTGCGACCAAGCTGTTTCAGCTCGAAATCAAAGGCATACCGCAGATGCCCCGCGGTCCTATAGCGTCCAGTCTCCGATAACGTATTTCACCATCTCGGAGCGAGTGATGGGGCTCTTCTTTTTGTCCCTCACCAGCAGGAACTGCACCCACTCCGCCACCGTCCTATCCAGACGGCGGCAGGCCCTGCACCGGGACAAGGCCCTTGCGCCTTTCAGAGCGAGGACGGGCTCCGCAGCCCCCTCCATCCTCAAGACGCCAAGGCCCTCCCAGGGGCTCTCCTGCAGGAGGGGACTCGGGGCCTCCAACTGCGAGGCGGTCAGGGTTTCACCGGAATGGCCGCCATCCATCTCCCTCTCAGCCTGAGGGATGGGGAGGGAGACTGCCACTCTCCGGTTTCTGCAACATGTTTTCGGACAGCCAGGTGCAGAGCGAGTACACCGGCCGAGGGGTGTGCAAGCCGCTGCACAAACCCCGGCGGAGTGGCCAGACGCCGGTTGGGGCGGCGGCACGAAGACTAGGATCGCTGACAGAGGGCTTCGTGGCTGCTAGGCAGCACCGCTGACGACTCCTCACGCTTACGGCAACGCCGCCCACGTCACAGACGCGCGGTGCGGCCACTGCGCAGCCTCAGTTTGCGTCCGAGCGCCGGCTCGCGGGGCACTTCCGGCCAACTCCGGCAAGATGGTGGCCGGAGCGGCGCGACGTCCTTCCTTTTCCGGCTCGCTCTGGGTTAGGGGTACGCGCGGGCTTTTCTGGATGTCTCATCTGTAGGGGGAGTGCCCACTCGTCGCTACATTTTAGGCTCGGGAGTTGGAGGCGCGGCATCAGGGCTTTTATATCCAAGGCATGCGGAGTGGAGAATGTTTCAATGTACAAGGATGAAAGAGGGATGGGTTTGAGGCATGTCCTTTCAGCAGGTGCTTATTTATAAGAGTATGTGTCTAGGATTTTGAGTGATTTACTGTGGCCCAAGTGCAGAATGCATGGAGGTGGAAGCTGGGAGATAAGGCAGTGCGGGCCCGTTAGTGAAGGGCCTTGGATAGGATGCTAGGGCGATTGAAATTCATTCTGAACAAGGTGGGAAAATACTTAAAGGGACCAGTCTCTATCTTCACAGTGTCCCTCATAGCACTGTGGAAAATGGATTGGGGTAGGGTCGACCAAAAGTTGGGAATCCAGTTTCGAGTATTATTGTAATGTAGAATAGACATTGGGATTTGGCTTGTCTTGTGAATTGGTGTATTGCTAGAGCCCAGAACAGTGCCACGTTGAGGCACTCCATAAGTATTTTAAAATAGATGAGAAGGGGTATAAGGGTAGCGGATTCTACAGGGGTGAAGGGAAAATGAGATAGATAGATTGAAATACAGCTGACAAATAGTGACTGATTGGAAGAAAAGGAGATATTTTTTACCTAGTCAAATTTAACTACGCCCATTTTTTCTTTTTACCTACCCTACTCAGCTTTCTCCCACTTCGTGCTTCTCTCTCCCCTGACATTTAAGGGTTCAGCCCCCATGTCACCTTTCCAAAATCTTCCTTAGTCTCCATGTAAAGTTATTTACTGCTACCTCTGAATCACTATAGCAATTTGTATTTATTTAGCATCCACGTATATAAACCTTATGTTCTCGGCTCTGTTCCAACCACTTTTCAAATATTAATTTATATTTAATTCTCATTAAGGTAAGTACTATTATCATTTCTATTTTATAGACATGCCTTTCTATGGCATTTGCTATTTACTATCTATGTAATCTTGGGCAAGTTACCTAAACTCCCTGTTCCTCAGTTATTTCATCAGTAAAATCGGTATAACAGAAACAACACTGTGTAGATTATGTAAACTTATGCATATACAGCATTTAACAGAATGCTTGATAAATAGCGAGTGTTCAGTAGACGTTAACTTGCATATTTTTAATGTGATACTCTGCTAGATATTTACATGTATTAACTCTACTTATAACAGCTCTGCTAGATAAGTGGTATTAATATCCCCATTTTACAGGTGAAATAACACACAAGGGGGGGTTAAGTAACTTTTACAACATCACATGACAGATTTGAACCGTGTAGTTTGATTCCAGAGATCATGCTTTTAACCAGTATATTAAATGTTAATTATTATTATTGATCATACTTTGCATTATAATTATTTTTGTGCTTATTACCCTCCAAAAACAAACATCCTAAAAGCTAGGGCTGTGTCTTTGTTTTGAAGAGCCCCTCAGAGTTGGCACTCAGTAAATAATTGTCACTGAATAAATGATGGAAGGCTTTACTTTTTTATATGGGAAATAACATTTATTTTAAGTATAAAATGATTTTTTTTTCTAGTATAATCACCAACACTTTATTTTAAAAACTTCTGAAATATATATATATATATATATATATCCATTTATATTATAAGACTTACAAAATCTTCAAGTGTGTGAGTAAAGCAGGAAGATGTTTATTATAGTCTAGCTTGAAGCTATTATTAGTTTCCATTGTGCCAGACATTTTATGTGCAGTATAATTTAGTCCTCACAAATCCCTATTAGGAAGGTATTATTATGTTCACTTTACAAATGGGAAAACAGTCACAGAGAGGTTAAATCACCTGTCCCAAACCACCCATCTGTTAAGTGCTGGGCAGGAAATGAGAGCCTACATCTGTCTGTGCTGAAGACTGTACTCGTGACCACCATGGTGGGTTGTTTGGTTATTTGTTTCTCCTGAAGGCAGAGAGAACCACTCCTACCTTAAAAGATAGCACTAGATATAAATTAGTCCTCTTACATTTTTCATATCAAGCACTGTCAAGAAGATATGCAGGGGAAAGCCGGGATGGCTCAGTGGGTAAGGCGCTCACTTTGCAGCGCCGGAGACCGAGGATCGAATCCCGGCCCCGGTCCATGCGGACCCATATGCTGAACTGGGGAGTTCCCCCAGTTCAGTTCTCTCTCTGTCTCTGTATCTCTCTCTCTCTGTCAAAACCAAAAAAAAAAAAAAAAAGATTATTAAAAGAAAGAAGATATGCAGGAGATAGATGCATGGAAAGGAGCATACAGGAGATACATTGAATGGGAAGAATTGTTAGGAACAAATGAACAGTAATAAATGGAAATTTAATAAAACTGAATAACGTACTACAGCTCATCAAAAAAAGGAGCAAGGTAGGGATGTCGGGATAGCTCAACAGGTTGAGTACTTGTCTCGCAATCGTGAGGTCCAGGGACCAAGTCCTAGCCTTGGCCCATGCAGGCCCACGTGCTGAACTGTGGAGCAGCTGGTAGTAACCACCAAGATGACTGGTGAATGAAGGTTCTTGCCTCCCATGTGGGAGGCCCCCAGTTTGGTTCCCACCCCGTGCAGCCCCATATCCACCTGTGTGGAGTGAAACTATATCACAACTAATGATGTACAACTATGGAGACTGCTCTGGGCCTCTATCTCTGTATCTGTCTCTCTCACCTCTCAAAATAATAAAATAAATCTTAAAAAAAAAAAGAAACTACTGATAAAACAGGGATGAGTCTGGCAGACATGTTGAGAGACAAAAGATAGATACATACAATGTTATTCTATTTAATCTGGTGTTCAAGATAGGGTAAACTAATTTATGGTGCCAAACACGAGAACAGTAGAGTGAGGTTGATGGGAAAGGGGTGATGGGAATATAAGGGGTGTTCTATATTTCGGTTTGGATGTAGGCATATATTTGTCAAAGTTTATCAAACTGCCCTTAATATCTATGCATCTCAGTATATAAATATACCTCAAAAACTATGAAAATAAAGGTTCTTTCTTGAGGTATAATTGATATATTAGTTTCAAGTATACAACATGATTGTATATATGTATATGAGTATATCGAGAAATGATCCCCACAATAAGTCTAGTTATCTGTCACCATACAGTTACAAAATTACTTTTTTCTTATGATGAGAAATTGAAAAATCTACTCTCCGAAACTTTCAAATGTGCATTACAGTATTATTAATGATAGTCACCATGTAAAGATTTTTTAAAAATGAATCAAACTCTGCAGGGTATGTATTTTGGTCTTTATTTTATAGAAAGAATCTGAGGCTTAGGGAAATTAAGTAATTTGCCTAAAGTTACTCAGTGAATAAATGACAATGCCAAACCAAGTCCAGATATTTTTAACAAATCTCAATGCTTTTCAGGACCATTGGAGTGGCTTTCAGGTCAGATGGTCACTGAAATTCACAAGACACAGTAGGCTTACCCAGGCATGAAGTTTACTTCACCTTAAGAAGGGATACAAGGAGGGGGTAGGGAGAGTTGGGGGGGGGGGCGGTGGGAGTGGGCACCAGATATATGGTGGTAGAGGGGGACCTGATTCTGGGAGGTGGGCACATAATGCGATGCATGGGTGATGTGATGTGGAGTTGTACATCGGGAAACTATCTAATTGTTACCAACCAATGTCACCCCATTAAATTTAACAATAAAATATAATTAAAAAAATTAAGGGATACAGAATAAGGAGTAGAACAAGCATGTTAAGCCAACAGGATCGTAAAGGCCTTGGGCACAACGTTCAATGTTCCAATCATCATTTTGGTATTTTTGTTTTAAGGGAAACTTTAAAGCAATCTAGTTTTTAAATGAGTTGACGTTAAGAGACAGAAGTAAGAACATAAAACTTCCTAACAGAGTCAAGCAGAGAACAGGTCACTGGACAGGGACTTCCATGTCAGATCTCTGTCTTAGAAATGAGGTCATCACAGATAGTTTTCTTTAGTCTTCTGCTTTAAGGTCTTCAGCAAGTGGATGTACACCTTCTCCTTTCTCAGGCTCAGCTAGAAGGCCAAGGCCTCTGCTTGGGCTTTGTTGGGGACCGACATAATTTCCTTGTTGGCCAACGTGAGTTTCTCTTCTGCGTGGGTCTTCCGTGCATGGTATCACTGGCCTTCCTTTTCAGTTCTTACTGTGTGATTCTCAATGCATTTCTAACTGGGTGATGAGCACTCAATAGAGTATACAGATGCCAAATTATAATGGACACCTAAAATTATATAATGTTATTAACCAATGTCACCCCAATAAATTTAAAAAAATAATGCAATCCTTTTCTAAGCTATTAAAAGAGAGGAGATGTCTATCATTTTGGTGGGGGAAGGTTAGCAAAAAAAAAAAAAATACTTTGATGACTATTAGATTGAAAGCTTGAGGGAGGATCCTTGTAGCTTCAACTAGTGTGTTTGAAAGCCCATGGAGCTTAGCAGAGTTTGGTATGCGGAAAGGGATAAGGGAGTTATACTGGAAAAGCAGAAGTACAGGATGAATTCTCTTGGAAATGTCTGGCAGTGCAGGTGTTGAAAAGGTGTGTCCTAGAACAAAGCACTGAACTAGGTCTGAAGACCTGAGTTCTGGTGTCCCTCACATACTCACTGTGTGATCTTGTACAGGAGACAACCTCTCTGGGCCCCCATTTCCTCACCTTTAAGGCCTGACAACCCTTGTATCACCCATCCTCACAGTTATGTTTGAGGTTCAAGTAAGATTATAAATGCAAACATACTTTTAAAGTGCTCTACCATTAAGAAACAAATATAGACATTTTTTTTACAAAAGAGAAGTGGTAGAAAAATCCCAGTCATGAGTGTGACTGGCCTCTCATGCAGACATTTTGGAATGAGCTTACACATTCCTGGTTGAAAAAACCGTCTGGCCAAAAATGATTAAAGAAATGTCAAGTCCTGACACTCCATCTAAGGCCAGTGAATGCTTTGGTGGGGAGCCAGAGTTATCTTGTTGGATTCCTTCTAAACTTGGCAATAGAGTCCTCCAAACTCTTGAGTGCCTTCTTCATACAGATGCTGAGTAATGTCTCACCCAGATCTGAGGGAACCTCAAACTGCATAGTGTTTATGCTTTCCCTATTTCTCTGGGCAGTCTTGACAGCCGCCCAGCTGATCCGGCTGAAAGGGGATCAGAGGAAGAGCTTTGTCCTGTATTCCTGGGCCAGGGGCAAGATGGAGCCGTTTTGTCACAGCAGAAGCAGCAGAGCGTGAGGCCATGGGCCCTGTGTGTAAGGCTGGTATTGAAGCAGGATGGCTAGGCGGATGATTCAATCTGACTTGAGTAATGAAAATTGTTTGTTCCTGTTTGAAGAGCAATTGTGTAAGCAACAGTACTTCTGTGTTGGGCTGCCTGTGACCCACCAGTGTCTGTAATATAATACCCAACCCAGAGGAGGAGCAGAGCCTGGCCAGCGGGGGAGGGGAGAGATGCAGGGGGCACAGGGCCTCCTTCTCCCTCCTCCACTGTCCCACCCCCTCTCTAAACCTCAAAAGAGGGTTGGCGAGAAGGCATTTGCCACCTGGACACAATGAGGCCCAGTGCAAGGGGCAGGCATGAGGCTGGCTGGGAGCCAGGGTCCTGGTCTGAATGGCTGTCGCCAAGGGGCTGCCAACAACCCATCTCTTATCTCTGTGAGGCCGAGCCAGGACCAGGGCGGGATGGGGGGGGGGCCTCTCCACCCCCATCTCAGAAGCCCAACTCACGCCTTTCGCTGGCCGTGATCAGAATGCACACGACACGGGGACTTTGTGGCCGCTGAACAGAGCTGTTTCCCCTCTGCCGGCAGCCAGTTCATGTGGATTAGAGCAGGCTCTCCGGAGTCCCTTTGTGGGCTGCTTGTTATTCCGCACGCAGGGAACACTGTGCATTCATCTTTATTAGTTCTAATTGCTTCCCTATTCTAATGGGATCTTGATATTCCCATACAATTGAAAGGAAATGTATTCATTAAAATAATTCTTCTCGTAACTGCTGCTTCAAGCTGCTCCTTTCAGTGACATTGTCTTTCTAGCCACAGCCTGCTGAGGCCTCTTATTAAGGCTCTAGTCAAAAGCCAACTTTGGGCAGCAAACTTTCCTCGCAGGAGTTTCCAGACACTGAAGAGAGGGCGCTTTTTAATCAGCTCACACACTGAAGTTGGAGGCCAGCTGGTGTAACTGGGGGTGCTGCTCTGGCAGGTGAGGGGAGAAGGCCTGGGCTCCAGCCCTGCTTCCCACAACAATGCCCCCTTTCTGCACACCCAACTGGCTAATTCAGCCTGGGCTCCCCTCCACCCGCTTCTGTGAAACTTTCTGTTTATGCCACAAGCAGTTACTAGGTGTGTTCTAAGTGCAGGGCGCCCAGTAAGGTGCTGTGGGAAGTGTGAAGAAAGAGCTGTAGTCTCAAGGTGTTTATGGTCTCCATGGGTGGTTCCCTATTCCCAGTCCCTAAAGTTAGGCAGTAGAGGAAAGGCTGGGACCACTCTCAGCATTCAAAAGGCTTAGTAGAATAGAGAACTTAGAAAAGCAGGTTGCTATTTCATAAATGTGTTTGATTTAAAAAACACAATCTTTCAAGCCATGGGATCATAGGGGGTAATACAAGAAGCTTCTTTGGGACATTGGGAACCATTGATCTATTTGGGGGAAATAAGCCCTTATGAAAAAGAATGCCTATGCAAATGCATGCTCTTTACATGTGTTGTATAAATAAAGTGCTATCAGAGTTTGGAGGAGTGGAAGGGGGGCATGTGCCAGGCCCTGTGCTGTTGCTTGAATCTTACTGAATTCCTGCAACAGGCCCGTGAGAGAAGCGTAACTATCCTCCCATTTTACAAGTAAGATCTATGATTCTAAGAGAAGTTAGGGAATTTGTCCGGTGCCAACAGAGTCAGGATTTAAATGGCAGCCCTCTGATTCCAAAGCACTGGCTGTCTTCACAGCATCATGCTGCCTCTCACGTCGTATCTGTCCAGGACCATCAGAAGGGGTTTAATGTGGATGGTGGTGTTTGAATCCCCTTGAGGCCTGTAGGGATGGTGGGTTGTCAGCAAGTAGAGAGTGGGGTGCGGGGGCTGGGAAGAACCTGGCCTAGCAGGAAATTACAGGAGTTCAGGTGGCCCAGGCACTGGGAGGTGTGCAAAGGAGTCATGGGAGGAAGGCAGAAAGGTTTGTGAGGGCCACATTGTAAAGAGCCTCGCCTGTCGGGAGTTTGGATTTTATGCTGTAGGAACTTCTTCAAGGAAGATACTTAATCCCCTGGATAAACAGTATTTCTTTCAGGAGCATCAGTTTTCCTTGAGGTGAATAATTATAAACATCTTTATATTAAAGGAAATTCAGGTATATCATGGAATAGGATGCAAAATTCTTTGAATTTTTAAGGGAAAACAGAGGACTTCAAAGAGAGCTTGGGTGTGTGGGCAGGAGCTTCAGGCTTCACAGCTTGAGGGAACTGAAGGCATTTCTTTTGTCTACTCTTGGTGTACTTCAGCCGGAAAGTTTGGGAAGTACTAATTTTGGTTAAAAGATTTTAATCCCTTGGGAAAGCTGGGATGGCTCAGCGGGTAAAGCGCTCACTTTGCAGCCCCGGAAAGCAGGGATCGAACCCGGCTCTGACCCAGGCGGACCCATATGCTGAACTGGGGTGTGTCCCCAGTTCAGTTCTTGCCGAGGCCTATGCAGGAGTCTCCTGGCCTAGTTCCTGCCCTGCACAGCCCCACACCCACCTGTGGAGTGAAACTATATGGAAAACTAATGCTGTCAACTATGGAGACTGCTCTGGGCCCTCCCCCTTCTCTCTGTCTCTCTCTGTGTAAAAAAAACCCAATAAAAATAAACCTTAAAAAAAAAAGATTTTGATCCCAGGTATAAACTAATTAGATCTATTTCAAGAAGTGTGGCAGGGGTTTGGAAGATGGGTTGGTTGGGTAGAGCAGGGACTGAGGGTAGGAGACCAGTAAGAGCCTGTTGCAACACATTCCTCAGGAGACATGCCAGGGTCTCAGAACCCACCTCTTTGCCCTGGCCTCCTTGGAGGGCCACCTGACAGATGCCCAGCCCTGAAGCTGCTGCTTTCTTTGGGAAGGACTAGGATTACTAGTAGACTAGGATGGCAGGAAAGGCTGTAGCAGAAGCAGCCAGACGAGGGCCTGCACCAGGACAGGGTTGTCCCAGAGAGTCTTCGTGACCTGGCCACCTCATCGACCACCCTACCTGCCAGCTACCTCCCAGCCCAGCAGGTTTATTAGCTTAACTGTTGGAAAGCAAGTGGTTAGGCCAGTGATTCCCTTGGGGCGGTGGGGGGCAGGCATGAGATGGCAGGAGGGAGGAGGGAATGAGTAGTGGTGGTGTCCAACCTGTTGGCTTCCCTGGGCCACATTGGAAGAAGAATTGTCTTGGGCCACACACAAAATGCACTAACACTAACAATAGCTGATGAGCTAGAAAAAATAAATCTCATGTTTTTAAAAAGTTTACAAATGTATCTTGGGCCACATTCAAAGCCATCTAGGACCACGTGCGGCCCATGGGTTGGGTGTTGGACAAGCTTGGAATAAGGCAACGTAGGACCAAGGTATAGATAGCTTTACCTCTAATCATCAGTACATGGAGAGAGCCCACCTTAGCCAGACTCCTTTTGGATGGGTCACTTTTTTCATATAGCTGAGAAACTGTTGAATGTCAGTTTTTTAAAACATTAAAAAGTTTCTTAATGCTTTATTTTTTCTAATTTTAGAAGGGATTGTTTATTGTAGAGCACTGAGAAAATTCTGATGATAAAAACCACCTTTAATTCTATCACACTGGGGTGACTAGTTAACAAATACCTTGGTATGTATCCTTCCCCCAATTTTCCAATCATTTCCTTTTTTCATTTTAATGGAGTTATCTTGTATATACTGCTTATATATGTATAATATACTTCTTCACATACTATGAATCTTTCATACCAATAAGTACATTTCTATAATATAATAATTTGTGATTGAAAATATCCCACAGACCCTATGCCACCTTGATGCCTATTATCATATATTTAGGTTGTTTTCAATGTGATAAACTTACTCGTTAAGTATTTCACAAGGAAATCATGGAAATAATCGTTTATTTTATATTCACAAGTAACCATTTCATGGCATAAAAATAGAAATTAAGACAAGAAACAATAAGGTACCTATAATCCTATCATTCAGAAGTCATATCTATTTACTTTTCAGAGCCTATGCTTACAACTTTATTCTGTGCATATATTTATATCTATACACAAATACATGCACTGAATAAAGTCTGTAAGTTTGGTGTAGATATATTTTTATTAAAATGAGACTATTTGCCAACCGACTTTTTCTTCTTAGTATATATGACTGTCCTTGTTATTAAACAGTGTTCAATATTATTTTATTACTTTCTAATAATACATTGTATAAGTGTACAAACATTTATTTATCCTATTATTCATTTGAGTTTTTCCTGGAGCATTCTTCTTCTTATTTTTTTGCAAGGGTTATTTAAATAGTAAGGATTTAAATTTTTTGTCATGTTGCAAATCTTTCCTGGGTGATTATTTCCCTGAGGCTTAAGGTAAGTTTTTTTTCTCTTTTTAATTTGTATTATAGAAATAAAACATGATCATTGTATGAAAGTTAGAAAATAGAGATAAAAAAATAATTAAAATTAAATAACCTAAATCCCCTCAACTGGAGATAAGCACTATTAATATTTTAGAGTGTGACTTTCTAGATTTTTCTGTTTCCCAATATATAGGAATATGACCATATGTATACGATTCTTTAAAAAAACAAAATTGAGATTATATACATATTTCTGTGACCTACTTTATGCACTAGATCCATTTTGAAATTTTTTTATGTCAACACGAATCTGTAGCATAATGTATTAAAATGATTTTATTTTTAAAATAGACCATGTTTTCTCAAAATATTTTCTTTAAAATACTGTTTATTTTAAGAGTTCAAAAATCAAAACAATACAAAAAAGTATACAATAAGAATTCTTACTCCCACCCATGTCTCCCTCACCTGGTTTTCTAATTTTCTCTCCCACAGATCAATGCTCCTTTCTGAAAATGCAAGCAGTGCACCTATACATGCCCTGTCATTTCTTACACAGAGTTAGCACACTATATACATTACTGGGCACCTTACTTTTAAAAAGCAACTAACTATTATGTAGTGAAGACTTTTTCATATTAGTACATGGAGAGGTTCCTCATGTTTCATGTTATGGATGGACCTGAATAGCTAACTAATTCCATATCATTGGACATTTGGGTTATTTCAAATATTCATAATTATAAACAATGCTATAATACATACACATGTCATTTCTGTATGTGTGCTGATGTATTTGCAGAAAAAATTCTGAGGGTGGGATTAATGAGTTAAGGGGTAAATATGTTAGTAACATTAATGGGAAATGCCAAATTGTCCTTCATAGGGGTATACCATTTTGTATTCCTATCAGCAATATATGAAGGTGCCTATTTCCCTATAAACTTTCCCCAGTCAAGTGTATTTTGGATATGTGTAAATATGATAGGTGAAAAATGGACGTATCATTGCAATTATAATTTGCACTTTTCTTATTAATGAGGAAGTTGAACAGTCTTTCATACGCTTGAAGTCATCTGTATTTCTTTTTTCTGAAAATGAGAATTTTTTTTTCTATTGGGTTATTGGTGTTTTTGATTTATAGAAACAAATTATATATTAAAAGGATTGACCCTTTGTGAAATGAGCTGTGACTTTTTTTTTCTGCAGTTTGTCATTTGCTTTTAAAAAATTATTATTATTTTCTACTTTGCTTATGGTGCTTTTGCAATGCAGGAGTTTTAAGATTTTTATATAGACATGTTCATTAGTATTCTATTTCATGACTTTTGGATTTCTGAATCAGAGAGGTCTTCACTATTCCAAAATTATAAAGGAGTTAACGTTATTATTCTGGTAATTTTATGGTTTTCTTTTGTGTGTTTAAATCTTTGACCCCACTGATGCTTATCCTGGTGTACTATGTGACATATTGGGTCAACCTCTACCTTCTCCCATTAGCTGCATGCTATTTATTATAAAGTCTGTCTTTGCCTCACTGATTTGATATTTATCATACACCAAATTCTCATATATATATTTGGGTCTGTTTCTGAGCTTTATTCTGTTCCATTGGCCTGTTTACACAGCATCATTTTTTGGTAGCCACTTAATTCATTTTTGTTAAA